>CM026285.1:8214894-8501021 GCA_014851415.1 Cnaphalocrocis medinalis | reverse complement strand
GATGCCAGCTGATAACATGAAACGTGACTAGATAGTAGGAATAGAAGATAGTTGCTCGGTGATGTTGTACCTAGCTATAATTTTAATGAGTTATCTTTTAATTAATTTGACCTTTATGATAACAGTAACTTTCTGATGATAATCTTATACTAATATGGCGTCTACTTACCTACCACTTAGCATAGCTACTTAAGAAAATTTTCTTACAAAATCTATTACCTACCTATATTTTTTTCTTTACTAAACTAAAAGTCATTCAACATTAAAATCAAGGTAACTTGTCATAAATAATGTGACAGAGGCACAGCGATCCGAAATAGCTGCACTACTAATTACTGTTTGTAGATCTTATTACGGGTACGTAAAGTCGACAATTGTCTTAAGTGTATATTTATTTATGCCGACCGTACTGTCAAGTTACGGAAATATAATTAATTATAAACATTATTTACTTATAAACAGGGTATTTTTTAACTTTTGACGTCAATAGGTACAATGTTGGGCACATGTCAGTCAAAGATTTAAATCATAGATATGCCCTGACACCTAAAAACGAGGCAATATTTTGATGACATGACGTGTGCGTGTCATCGAAAGTCACTATCTATGAGGATAAAATACGGTCAGCAAAATTTTCATACTGGGAACTAAAAATAAAACAATTCCTAAATTTAAAAGCAATTTTATTTATGGGACATTTTATTTCTAAATGTTACACTACATTTATCTATTTATTCAAATAAATGACTCTAATCACAGAGCGAATATCGGGTTTGATCACCAAACCGCATAAAGTGTGGTGATTATGCATAATCCCATCATAGTAGCTATGACTTGATTTCTATGATAAAGGCCTTTGCCCTACTATTCCTTAAGAAAAAATATGAGTAATATTTACTATAATTTCATAATTAATTAATAAATTAACACAACCCCAGATTTAATGTCCTGACTCCGTACTAAGTAGCTTAAGCTAAGCTAAGCGCTTGTGTTATAGAATAAGACAACAGAACAAATATAATACTTGTAACTTTACGACCTAGAAGACCTAGGAGAATCAAACATAAATCATTTTCTTTGAAATGAGAAGAGCAAACTCGACTAAATTGTCCAGGTAACCAGTATTCATCCCTTCGATCCCGCTGGATAACTTTGATCAATTTTCCTTTTAAACGCGGATCTTGCGGTAATCTAAAACAATAAACGTTCACTTAAAAATAATACGTAATTATTATTTGCATGTTTATTGATTTCTAGTCGAAATAAAATTACTATTTTATATCTGACCTCTATTAAAACAATGCCTATCGAAACTGCTGACGCTACCGTACTTTTCCCAACCATTAACAAATGAGCTGTTATCAACTGAGTTCTGAGTACTACAGCGGGTCTAAGTATATTGGCCACCGAGATAATGATGTTGTCTCTTTTTGTCTCACAGTTATTGCCAATACTACTCTCTCTGTCACGCGTTGGCCGATCAGACTTTGATGTTTTGTCAACAAAATAAAATAAATTAAATTATTGATGAAATATAAATACTTACGAGTGAAATGTTACACCATTCGCTTTATTTGAATTTGTAGTATTTTTCTTGCACAATAAATAGGCACATGAAGGCATTTTGAGTGCTTTTTCCTGTCAAAAATCCAGGCAGCTGTATCGTACAACTGTCACCGAGTGCAAACGACAACTAATCCGTGCTAATCCCAGTTGAGCAAAACTAGGTTATTTGAGGCGCGACTCAAATCGGCGCGGTCAAAGTATGGCGAGGGCATATCTATGATTTAAATCTTTGATGTCAGTTCTATTTTTTGTATACTACCTTCGTGTAAATAAATTTACTGTGTAATGTGTTTAGTTTTTATGATAAGTTATACGTTAGGATTGTGGCTTGTCGTTAAACAACCAGAGGCCTATTTCGTATAAAATTTGCTATACTAAACGCAAAGACGTCGGAGTATTAATTTCATTCATGATGACTGTAATATTATACGAACTGGAGTCTGGCTCGTGTATAATTTGACAATTTTTAACATCTGTCACTCTTACTTCATGAATGAAATACTCCTGTCCTGTTAGTGTGGTTACAGACTAGCGTTTTTTACGCGCTTTTAAAACGCCAATGCTGTTTTTTTTAAACTTTTAGACAAAACTGTGTCTTAGTTATGTCCTAGATATCTTAGAAATTGGTACAAAACTATACATTCGTGCATACAGGGTGTATCTGTGAACATTTACATCCCTTTAACCACGTGTTCTACTAACCATTCTAAACAACATTTGTTCTATGACTTATGAAAATTCGCATAATTTTTTTTATCTTTCCATACAAAGTCGGTCACGTGACTTGGTCATTTTGTATGGAGAGTCTTTTCTAAGAATTTAGAAAAGTTGTTGAACAAATGTTGTTCAGAATGGTTGATAGAACACGTGGTTAAAGGGATGTAAATGTTTACAGATACACCCTGTATGTTCATATATTGTAAGTTGAAAGATAATTAAACTACTTTGTCCAACAGCGTGTGTGGGCGCTATTTGGCAGTTGATGCGCTTCTAAGCTCGTTTATGCGTGGAACGTAAAAAGGAAATCTCTATAGTTTAACAAAATGGATAGAAAATATAAAAATTAACATTTTTGTTTTTCTATACATATCAACTAAAGTCCGTAGGTACCAAATACATAATATATTATCTGATGTCGTCACGATAACGAATTATGTTGCAAACTGAGTTTACTGGTTCAAACTCTACAAAATACGTAGATATTTATGTAAATTAATATAAATTGGTAGCCTAGTTAAATGCATCTATGTGTGTAAAAAACTATTTAAATCGACCGGGCTTCGACTGTCAGGTGAAGGTTAAATATATGCTACATACATACATACATAGTCGAAATTAGTTTATACGTAAGTCTTAATTTTGATTGTCATTTGTTGTCATGCTTTGCTCTATTTTAATCAATTTGTCGTAGTTTTTTTTACCATCCGCTATTTAAATGGTTTTTGGTCGTGACCATGTCTGTGCACGGTTGTGGGTTCGATCCCTGTCTGGGATAAAGATTCGTTCAACAGTAATATTAACGTAGGTATACTGTATACCTAAATTTAACGGCGTGTACCGTATACACTGTTAAATTTTAGTCGTTTTAATCCCGAAGCCCTGTAGTTAATGGTTATACTATGTATATTTCTTCTGTTGTCTGATATCGTAGTACAATCAACTCCAAAAATATGTATACACTTTAGGACCTTCCCATAATGTATAAGAAAGTAGAAGTCGTTCTTATACATATTTATTGTGACAAGATCCTAAAGTGTAAACATATTTTTGGAGTTTACTGTACAAGTGCTTCAACTAAATGTTTTTTTACTTATTACGGAATCCGGTCAGTGTATGAGATGCCGTATTGATTTATTTATTAATCACAGGACTATTAGATACTACTATTATAGATTTTGAAGATAATAGATATGAAAGTATAGCGTGACGGTAGATAAGACCGCGTATTTTACCCGTTTTATTGACTAGATTGCGAAGTACAGAGTCCAAAGTCTCTTCTTTGTAGCAAGTCATTCATGACATCATTTGTGGTCTGTTTTTCTTCCGTAATAGATGTATGACTCATAAAAGCCAATGTCGGATTTTGGTGCCTTTTATTTTCGTTGTTACATCTACAAATACTTATTATATTAATTTAGTTAAGAATAGCGTCATCAGCAACCCACACTCGTCCACTGCTGGACATAAGTCTCCCCTAATGCACGCCACCGCTCCCGATTTTCGGCTACTCTCATCCAGCTCACTCCAGCCAGCCTTCGAATGTCGTCATTCCATCTTGTCGCAGGGCAAGAATAGAGTAGCAACATTTAATATGACAACTACATCTCTGAACGCAGTCGCCAGTTATATACAAATCCGGCATTGGCCTTTCACGTGATAAATAATTTACGTTATATCAAGAACCTTGCTTTGAACATAGAAATTTCTGTAATTTGTTTAATTATTTTAAGTTCTTTTAGTAAAACTTAAATAATTTACTATCTCTGCCTATGACAAAAACGTTTTAGCGACCCTTAGAAAAAAAAGGGTGAGTATGGCTGGAGTAGCCTTTAGAGGAAACGCACAATAGTAAAAAGTTTAATGTTACAAGTAGAGAAAATTATCATCTATTTAGTCTTGATTACGTACTGCAGTTCGTAATAGATTTTAATCCAATCGTAAAGAACATTTTCATAGCGTTTTAACCATTTCTTATGTCACAAAGTAGGATAGTTAACATTTTTAATTTCCATTCAAATAGAAACAAGGGTTTTCATGATTTATGTTAGCTTATGTGCGAAATACTAAATAAACACTAAACAATGTAACGAATAATAAAAAAAGTATTTTTAAATACAAAATAGACTATTGTTAATGTTATTTAATTTTAATGACTTAGAATAAAAGAGGAAAATATTTGGATAGCACCATAATTTATTGATTATCAACAAAGATAAAATAAAGGAAAATGGTCAATTTGTATGAATCAACCTTACTCAACAATTTATGCTAGATTTTGGGATATATTATTTGGCTTATTTCCACTGTCCACCCTGGGTATACAGTGACACAAATGTTTAGAAAATTCCCACTGTGCACCCGGGGCGGACAGTGACACAAAAGTTTAAAAAAATCTCGCTATCCATATCTTCTTTGTACCGAGATGGTACTGTACGCGGTGTGGACAAGCAAGGGGCAGACAGCGGGAATATACAAATAATATTTGGCAGTCCCCTGCAATAATAAGAATTTAATATCACCTCAAAATATCTCATTACACTCATACACTCCTTAACTGTTGAGTAATGTTGATATACCATTATCTTTTGACAACACGCAACAATAAACGCTGAAATATTATCTATTGGATTTTATTTATCGCATATCCTTAAACATGTGTCTGATAGGGCAGCATCAAAATCTTCCGGGTTTGATATCTGAAAGGAAATTGTTTTTTTTAATCCTACAAATATCCTTACAGAAGACCGGTGTGAAGCAGCGTGCGTTGTGTTTCGTCGAGTGAGTGAGGATCCGGAGTCCCAATTGGGGGGAAAGGGGGTAGAAGGTTGGCACCACACTTGTGACTATTTGTTTTGCAGGTGCCTAAGGGCGGCGGCAATCGCTTACCATCAGATGATCCGTCTGCTCATCTGCCATTTTAGCGCGTATTTTTAATACAAATCAAAAAGCGTATTGGAAAAAGCCTGTTCCCATCGTTTCCTTTAATGACCCACTATTGACTGACCTTTAAAGTGCATTCACACAGTAGTTGACTAAACTGTACCAACAGATGGCGCGATGTTGATTTCATCTTGCAAGTGTTTCGCTTATACAGTTTGTAACTTAATATTTGTAAATTTTGCGAATCCTATCCTATTATTTTTTATTATTCAACGCCTAGCGCCATCTATGGCGTACAGCTTGGAACTAATGTCCCAAAACGAAGTGAGGGTAGTACTACCTACTTATGTATATTATTACATAGCTCACCTGGGTGGTATTCTCCTTGTGAATATGGCAACGTATTACGAACTTGTTTCCGATAGCTTTCTGAGCAGTTAGCTTGTCGCTAATGAACCGCCAGATGTTGCTTGCTGATTTCAATACGTTCATATTGCCGAAAATATAAAAACCTGAAACAGCGAAATTATCCTACTATGTATAAAGACATACATTCTATAGCAATTGACAAGGCTTATATTATTATACGTGGTAATCTGTCGATAGAGCGCTTAGTCATCCAGGGTAAAGTGGAAGGCACTAGGTCACGCGGAAGGTCACCCACACTATGGACTGACCAGATAAAAACCATTGTGGGTGACTAATTAAACGAATGCGCCAGGATGACGGCTAGTCGAGAGAAATGGCGAGGCATCGTGAAACGCATTCTGTCTGCCCCTTCCGTCGGGAAAGCAAATGCATGACAACCACGACCGCTCTGTCAAGAGTGCATTGATGAAGAAGATATTATTAAGTATACAAACCGAAAAATCAAAAACAATAGCACGATACAAACAATAGGGGGCTATCGCTTGTGAAAAACCCGCTAGATGGCGAACTTGAGAACTTAGGTCCAATTTCGACGCCATTGGTTGTTTAGTGACATATTGACATCTTACATAAAAAAAACCCAATCACCGTGTATACTCTGATTCATAATCATGTAAAGTAAACTGACAGATGTCAATGTGTCATCCCCATACATTATCACTCTATTTGACACATGCAAAATGTCATAATGCATAGAAACTTGTAATTTTCATCTGTCGGTTTACTTTGCATGACTATGAATCAGAGTATAGTTGGACCTCAGGTCTCAAGTACGCCATCTCGCCACGAAGGCAAGCCTTATACAAAGTTACAAACAATATTATTATTATACAAACTGAAAAGTCAAAACACTAGCGCGATACAATTGGCGCCCAGTGCCATCTAAGTATTATTACACGATGGTGGTATCACTCTGGTCGAGCCGGCCCATTCATGCTGAAGCGTCTTTGCACACTGAATAAATATTTTTCTTCAGAGTAGGTATACATACCTTCTTTAGCACGCGACAAAGCAACACAAATCCTATTGGCAGCAGCCAGGAAACCAATTTTGCCCTCTCTGTTACTCCTTACTAAAGACAATATTACTATCCTGTTCTCTTCGCCCTGGTAGTTGTCCACTGCTGTTATTTTTACGTCTCGTAGTGAATCATATTTTTTGCTTAGCTGCAAATAATAACTTTTTTAATCCCTTAAATAGGAACAAAGATGAGCTATACAAAATAATATAGAAACAGCAAAAAATTATGGAAAAACTGATATAAAAGTATTTCGAAGTTTTCGACTATGCTAAGTGCCTGATACCTATCAGTATAGGTGACCTCCCAAGACAATCACCATTCTTACTACGTGACCCAAAAGCGTACAAGCCAGTCGCAGTGATGGGTCACCAGTTCTAACCTAAAATATTAATTCACGCTGACATACATTTGCATGGACACTTAGGTCCCGCCTTGTCCGCGGCATCTAATTAAATCAGTGGCCGTTAGTTTGCGCACTTATAAATCAAAGATCTTTGTTATAAATTATAAGATTTTCTAGTAAAATTGGTTTCTGCGCACTCAAGGTCATTGTGAAACTTACATGCCGCGGACTATTACAATTTGTTTTTCCAATATATCAATGGGAACATAATTCTTACCTCTTTGATCAGTGAGACTTGCCCATTATAAGTGGCTAATATTGTTATTTCGGCGGCCTTATACTCCATAAGCCTTAAGTAGTCGGCTAAGGCTACACACCATTTCGCTTCTAACGTGTTTTTATGGCTCCAACTGTCTTCCAAGCCCTGGAATTTCACAAACAAAACATTTTAAAAATCTTTGCTTATTTTTTAAACTATGTCCCCAAAGAACATTTAATTTTGATTCTATACACAGCAACATAGACGTTGCTGCTAACTGAACTTTAGTTGGTCATGTTAATCAATACGAAGCGAAACTGCTGCCACCTATCACATAGACGGCGCTGCCAACTGGTGCCATAAATTGGAACTTCACTCGTTCTTATAGCCAATACAGTGCTTCCATCTATTATATAGTTACTCTGTCCTAAATTCTGATTTTTAATCATGTAGCAAAATGTATTATCTTGACATTTGCATCTGTCAGTTTACCACACTTAACTTGAAATTTGTCAAGATATGACATTTTGCATCTGTCAAATTGAGTGATAATGTATGGGGATGACACATTGACATCTGTCAGTTTACTTCACATGATTAAAAATCAGAGTAACTTAGGTATTTATTATGTATATTATGTTAACAAACCTCAGAATCTTCCAGAACATCGTGGGTACAAAAATACAAGTTTCCACCAACTCCCCTCACATCAGGGTACTGTAGTACACTAGGATGGGTGTGCAGCGTATCGTACACCACAGGGACGAGTAGGTCCACGAATTGCGGACGCATCCGTCGCTGAGTCGCTAGCGTTCGTGCGTGGACGCCGTTTCGGATCATTCGTTCGAAGAGAGATATTTCAAGGTTGTAGTCCTTTGCTAGCTTGTAGTGAGCCGCTGTCGGTCTAAGCTGTTTGTGGTCGCCTGTTCAAGAAAGTTAACTATCTATACTTTTTATAAAGAGATAACTTCTATAGACAACGAAAAGGCTTATACGTAAACCGAAAACACGAAATGCTTGCGCGATGTAATTGAGCACATCGCCATCTATTGGTTCATTTCTGAATTACGTTCCCGAATCGAAGTGAGGACGGCCATCAACCTATAAAGGTTGTATCTGTGAACATTTACTTCCTTTTAACCACATCACACACGACTTGAAAATTCGTCGAAAAATTTTTTCGATTTCCCCATACAAATGAACACGTCACGTGACGGACTTTGTATGAAAATTACCACATATTCACATACACCTGTACACTGTCCCAATGCAGAGCAAAGCCCTCCATCTTAGAAATCACGTAACCGCTACTATTATGGGATAAGGCTTAATCATCACGCTTGCCTGCGGATTGGTGATCATCCCGAACCATGGTCGAAAATATTCATTCAAGACCTTGGGGTCCTTGGGGTTGCCTTGGGGACCTTGGGGACGTTGGCGTCAAGGATGGATCAGCTCTTGATACACTTGTATTGAAGGAATGTTACTTATTATATAGGTTATTTATGCTAACTACTACAAAACAATACCAATGAGAATGACGTGTTGGCAGTGGTTGGTCAATGAAGCTACGATGTGAGCCTCTAGCACTTCCGCAGCCTCTTCCACTATCACTGAAACAAAGAAAAGAAAACAAGACCATGACATTGAATGAGAGTGTTATCAAATGAAAATCCAATAGATGGCGTTACGTTGACGTCAGGTCCAACAACGAGTGGATTGGTTCTATTTTGACGTAAATTGTCATAATTAGGTATGAAGTTACATAACAAAACGACCAATGTCGCCAAGTTGGACCTGACGTCAACGTAACGCCATCTATCGGATTTTGCATTTGCATTAACCCTCATTTCTAATGATGATGTTTACAAAAACCTCTTGCGAATCATAATTGCGTGGCTCAAGTGGCAATGGGCAGGGCCCCCTGCAGTGGGCGTCTATTGGCTGAAATGATATGAAAGTTAAAACTTTTCCTCACCAATAGGAGACAGCAGCCGCCTCATCAGATCGTGCCGTCGCGCCGCCGTGCTGGTGGTCACTCCAACCACCCTCACACTCCTCATCACCTCGCCGTCTATGAGGGTGGCTACTTCGTTCAGCTCACGGTTGCATGTGTTGTGTTGATCCTGAAAGATAATAATAATATTTCACTACATCACATACATTGATCTGACTCTGAGATAGGTAGCTCAAGCCTACACAGGCTGTGTTACAGATATCAGAACCAACAGTGGAATTACAAATATATACGTATAATACTTTTCTTTTGTAAATACATACTCATAATACATAGAAAACACCTAGACCAATACAAGCAAACATGTTCATGCACACAAATGTGATCGAACCCGCAACCCTAGGCCCAGACGCAGCATTCACTACCACTGAACCAAACGGGTCGTCAAATGATGAAAGATGTCATTATAATGCGTCAAGAAAGTCATGATGACGGATTTTTGAGGAACTAACGATGTTCCCATGATAAGTAGGTACAAGAAGGCAAACGAGCAAGCGGGTAAGCGATCACCGCCGCCCGTGGCGTGGACATCAGCTACACCAGAAGAAGTGCGTACGCGTTGCCGGCCTTTTAGGAAGGTAGGCACGTTTCTTTAAGATTTGAATGTTAAAGATTTTGAAGCTTTTTATAGAGAGGTAAATTCAATATACATCAACAAACCTTAATACAAACCAAAAAGGTGAAGTGAAACACTAGCTAGAAGCAATCAATGCCCAGCGCCATCTATTGGTAGACAGTGGAACTACTGTCCCGAAACGAAGTGAGTGCGGGCCACTAGTATTATAATATTCAGACACTAAATAAACAAAAAAACTAGTGATAACTCACGAGTAGAGAATTCATTTTGGCCATCAACTCGTTTTTGATTGACCTTAGGGATGAGAAATAAACCTGCCATCTTTGATCCATGGTCAAACTGTAAAGATCTGATATTTTCCCTTTGTAATTTTCTAGCTTTTCATCCTGTCCCAATGATATGTATCTCTGAAAACGAAAAAACGAAATAGATAATGGGGGTAAAAAGCGTGACCTTCGACAAACGTCGTTTGTTTTAAAGTTACAGTCATTTTTATATGACGTCACGTCAAGAATAAGACCTTTGTATTAATAAACACTTTGTAGGATAGAACTTTTCGTCAATGTTAGAGGGAGAGCTACGCTTCGGCATAAATGGACCAGCTAGACCGGAGTGATACCACGGTCTAACAGAAGACGAGAAGCAGCGCCTGCACTGTGTTTCGCCGAGTGAGTGAGGGTACCGGAGGCCCAATTAGGGAGGAAAGGTGGTTAAAGGTTGGCAGCGTACTTGTGACTCTACTGGTGTTGCGGCGGCAATCGCATACGCTCAGGAGATCCGTCTGCTAGTCTGCCACCTATCACATAAACAAAAAGTACAAATATTACATGACAAGCAAAAAATCATAATTACCTTGAAGCAATTCAATCTTTTCCGCACTTTGCTTATTTGTGCTTCAAACTTGTCTGTCATCTTCTGCCCTTCCAAATGATCATCCGTCACATCTTGAACATATTTTATACTATTCATCATAGAATTAATTTCTCTCAAAGCCCATTCTTCAGAGAAGCAAGTTTCTATCTTATTAACATCAACATTTGATTCTATTTCGTCTAACTGCTTTCTCCCAGTCTTCTAACTCATCATCTTCGACTTTATATTCTTCTTTTCCATCATCAAAAAGCCAATTCAATATGGGGTCTTCATTAGAACTCTTCAGTTCATATAATTTATCACCAACTTTAAGATGCGGCTTTAGTACTTTGTAGCATACTAATTCCTTTTCACATTTCTCTATCTCAGTCTGCAGTTCGGTCATTTCTTTGAATATCTTTTCTAACTCAGATCTTTTGCTCCCATATAAGTATGAATACTTCGATTTAATTTTACCTCTCAAATTATGCAAAGTGTATGCTTCGAGATTTTTATTCTTGCTCTGACTTCCCAGTCTAACAATATTCTTAGTGACAGTTAACACACCTTCTAAGAACTGATCAAGGGCGTGATTCGTGTAGCAGATGATCAACATTGGAGTTCCTTCTAAAGACAAATTCCTGAGTATTGTGGATGCAATTTTCACCCCTATGAAGGTTTTGCCAGTACCAGGAGGGCCCTGGATGACAGCGAATTCCCTAGTTAGGGCGAACTTGTAGGCTTCCATTTGTGAGTCGTCGAGACCAAAGTTTTACTATCAGGCCATTGGTTTGTATCTAGTACGGGGAATGGTAGTTCTTCAGAGTTTTTTGCATCAATGATGCTGTATATAGTGTCTGATGACAAGTATGTTGGGGGACGGGTCTCAGTCTGTAAATAATTAGGAAAAAGTTTAAAATTTTAAATGCAAAAATAAAGTACGTACTTATGGCCAACTGTTTATCAGAGGTCTTTTTAAAGACGTCAGTGCGTTAGTACATACATGTTCCTGGAGTTAACTGCCTAATGCAACAAATGAGGTGGAATTAAAGGTAATATGAGGTTATATCTCCATAATTATGTGGTTATGGTTTCTCCTTTCTTAGTAGTTTAAAACATAATCTATACCTGCACATCAACAATATATCTTTTCATAGGTAGATCATCGTTACTGAAGCTCTGTAACACTTTCAGGACTCTGTGGTAAGGTTCAAAAAACACCTCACTTTCCACCATGAGAAATGGTTCAGACAGTATATTTTTTGAAACTGGATTTTGGAATGACACTGCTACCTGAAATTATAATATTTGTGATAGTTAGTAGAAAAACTAAGTAGGAACCCAGACCCAAGACAAATAATCTGTTATCAACAAAATCTCTTAGTGAGAAGTAGGTATATCTTATACTTAGAATGTCTTGTTGTAAATGGAACATACATAGACAATATGACATGATTAGGATAGAACGAACCACAACCCCTATGGAAGGTGTGTTAATATATCCACTAGGTACCATCACTCTACTTAGTGTATAATCTATTGTGATTTGATAATAATACTTTGTCTCTGCATATACTCACATATCCTTCTTTCAGTAAACTCATGCTAGAATCCAGTACAGTGGCACAAAGTATATTCTCAAAGTTGTCACTGGTAAAAAGGAGAAGTGAGCCAAACATCAGTTGCTTGTTGTATGCATATTTCTTGCTGTCCACTAAGCCATGGTTCACCCGATCCTTCCACGCAATGTCTACTAGATGACCAACTTTGTTGTTGCTAACAAATGTACGTAGTATGCGAACTTTTGGAAATACTCTGTAATAAAAGAAATTAGCATTGTATAATATTTTTTAAATGTTTAACATTTATTAAAAGGTGAGCGTTTATTGAATGCAAAAGCGTGATTTTGGACCCTTGGATCATACAAATCCAGTATTGCCATTTTCCAGGTAAATACATGCAACATACATTTTATTATTTTCCAATCAAAAAGCCTGTAATATAAATATTATCGAAATTATTATTACCTAATATTTTCATATCTCCTTTTAGTAGGGTTCTCCATGTATTTACCTGAAAAGTTAGACCTTATTAAAAATCGAAAATAGAATTACGAAAAATATATCACTAGGCATATATTTTACCAACATATTCCATCTCGAAGTGGCCCAAAACAGTCTTCTCTCAACAACTTGAACTGCAAGTCAAGATAATGTTTTACGCTAGGGTACGCTCCGTTTACGATGATTGGTTGTAGCTGCAGTTTGCATTTGCTGAGTAAATCGTCTCTGGATGGGAATATGTCAAGATTCTTGTAGCTGTTTAGGTCTTCATCAGTCACTTCCGATCTCATATCAGCTTGCTTTGAGGTTTTATTTGGAACCTGAAATTTATTGGGAACATGGTAAAATATTTTAAGATAAAGGCTATTATATGTATATTTCACATGCAATCATAACTTTAAAAACTTGAATGCAGTAAAAATGTTAATAACTAAGTAATAAAAAATATTTCATAACTTCTTAGTTGATTATACAAATATTCATTTGAAAAGCCTTATTAATAAATATGATTTATATCCTACCTTATCATTAAATTCAATATCTTTGATTGGGACTGATGAATCCTTACAAATAAATCATTACTAAAAGTCTCACTATGCTCTTCTCTGACACCAACAGCACTAGTCTCTGTAACTTCTAATAAATCATAGATAACATTCAAGAATTCCTGGAGTATTCCCTCCAAAATCCACAATGCCTTCACACAATGAAACTACATTCACATAGAAAGATTCAGCATCATCCCACAGCTGGGAATTCATCCTTTTCTCCACAATTTTCACTTGAGGTAGATCGGTTAAAAACTCTTTTAAAATATTTAAGAAAGAAGATTTTTCAAATTTTGTTTTCAATAAATTTGCAATCCTTGACTTTTCCCCTGGCTCCAGGGTTTTATAAATGTTGGCTAACACTTTCACTATTAAAACAATGAAATCTCCTTTAAGTTCTGAGTCAAATAGGTTCCAAAACCCAGGTCTATGAGCGACTTCTAAAGTTAGAAGAGGTGGTTGCAACATGGAGATATCTAGCAGCCTTTTGAAGCCAATCGGCTTTTTCTCCTTATACTGCGGATTGGCCGAAGGCGGTGGTTCAGGAGGCTCCTCGTCAGCGAAGGCCGAAGCGCCTGCACCAGTATTTGACCTATTATCCTCAATTAAAGTGCCATCGAACCAGTCTATCCGAAGAGAGGTTTTATTCACGTCGCTCATGATGAATAAGTTTGTCGAGCAATTTTCTTTAGGATCTTTGTGAAAAATGTTAACTAACAGTCACGAAACAGTAGCAAAACTAAGCGAAAACTTAAAGAAATTCAATCACAAAAACTCTGAATTCGCAAAATATTTTGATTTGACAATTTGACACTGACACGCCGGCGGTTGTCAGTGTCAAAATGTCACGAAGCGTTTTGTTGCACGCATTTGGGTGGCACTATAATTTTTCGAAAAATTTAATAAAAACAAAGATAAAAATTGGTAGAACTCGAAGGGTATAAATAAATGAAGTCCTTTTATTAAAATTCGTGTAAAGAATCCGGTTCTTGTTTCTAGAATATTACTGATATAGACGCCTACAAAAATCGGAACACAGTTCATTGCGGTTAGTTTAAGAAAAGGGGTTACCTATGTAATGTGCAAGCAAGTGTATTGAAATAAATTCAGCATTCATTGACAAGGGTAGGTCCTTACATTTTAAGCACTAAGAAAAAAATAATTCTCTGGATGATAATGATAACTTTACATTACGATACAGTAATCAAACGCTACTTTTAAGTAAAGTGCAATGCTCAAACAAAACAATGTTGGGTATTTAATGTTTTCCTCTCTCTCCAAGAAAACATAGTAAATAAATTTTATTACAAACACCATTCAAACAAACGGCCCCCATCGACAGACAGCTGGTGACGTAGTGCTCTCGTTAACCCTCCTCCGATTAATTCTTTCGGCATTTATCCGTCGACTCGAAGGGCCCCAACGACCCATTAACCCGAGTGCGCGCCGTTAGGAGTTAAGTACAATTGCGTTGCTTTAGTTTCGTCAAATACCTAGGTGTTAAAAGTAGAAAGGTACAAAGTGTAAAACTAGTCAGGTGAAAAATAGACCAAACCAACCTCAACTCGTTATCACCACGACCAGTAGTAAGTACTACATACGGGTACACCCACATTTACATGTGATAGAGCCACGCTTTGGCAGGAATGGGGCCGGTTCGACCGGAGTGATACCACGGTCTCACAGAAGACAGGCGTGAAGCAGCGCCTGCGCTGTGTTACATCGAATGAGTGAGAGTACCGGGGACCCAATTAGGGGAAAGCGGGTTAAAGGTTGGCAGCGCACTTGTGACTCTACAGTAGAGTCACAAGTGCGCTGCGCCTGCAACACCAGTAGAGTCTCTACTGGTGTTGACAGGTGTCTATGAGCGGCCGCAATCACTTACCATCAGGCGATCCATCTGCTCGTTTGCCACATATCACATAAAAAATACCTACATTTAAGTAACTATTTTACTACAGTCCTTCAAAAAGCGAGTGGACTCTTTCTTAAAAGGTCAGCAGCGCACTTGTGACTCCTCTGGTGTTGCGGGTGTCCAAAGGCCAAAGGCAGCGTTAATCGCTTACCATCAGGTGACCCGTCTATTCGTCTGCCCCTTATCTAAAAAAAAATAACTCATAATCCGTGGCTTTTCTATACCCCATTCTACATTTACTTCGCTAAAAACTTGAGTAAGAGTTTCCGTTTTTTCTAAAGGTTTTTCAAAGTTGACTCGAATAGTTCTCAGCTTAATTGTCCCAACCGGGAATAGACCTTGAAACCCTCAAGTCTGAGAGTTGACATCGCGAGCCGAGGAGAAAGTTTAAACCTTTGTGTTCGCTATTTTCGCCAGAAGTGCAGACGGCTGGATTTAGAACCCTGCCTTCATTTGGGTCATAGGTATTTTAGGTTATTGGGAGGCTGTTGATGACTTCTGTTTTGTTGGAAGAGTTTAGAGATCTAACTAGTTGTTCATATTTTAAAGTAAAAGTAAAATATTGACTTACAGAGTTCAATTATTGTAAACTTTAAAGTCAAAGTCAAATATTCTTTATTTGCATAGGCTAATATTTAAAACTATTTAAAGATAATGTATGATTTAAATGAAATTAAATACTCTCGGCGTCAAAAAAATCGCACATCTGCGTAGTTTTCATACTAACGCGCTCATATCACAGCTTCGTATATTAAACAGTAAAACATTTTTATAACAATATTTTTAAGGTAACATTACCAATATATGCTCGTCTTTTAATCCAACATTTTCATCACCCATGGAATTTACTTGATTCGTCCAAAAAAATTAAAAAGTAGGTTAATCAGTTTTTCAGCTCCATAGAACATTGTATGGGACAAGAACATTTGATTTACTTTTTTATGTTTTTGGGAAAATTAGGAAGTTTTCACGACTAATTAAGAAGCATGATTAACAGACGAGCATATAAAAACCATGTTACGTAAAGAATATTGCAATCAAATGTTTTACTTTTTTATATACGAAGCGCGCTTATGTGATATGAGCGCTTTAGTATGAAAACTACGCAGATGTGCGATTTTTTTGACGCCATGTGTATATACACTGCCATGTGTATTCTTGATACATAAGATATACTAAAAAATAAATAGACATAACGCGATTCTACCACCGGTATCGGAAAGTTGATTCTGACGAGAAGATCCGGTAAGAAACTCGCCAGTTAGGTACTCTTTTTAATCGCCAAAATGTTTATTACAATGTTTTCCTCATACCACTTCCTACAGTCCAATACTTAAGATGAAGAAAATTGTTAAAAGCTAAGAATGAGGTAAACCGGAGCAGACCAGTCCCCAGAGGCGGATTTACATTATACCACTCACTATAATACAGGGACTTCTAGCACAGAGAATTTATCTAGTGGCTCTATGTGCACAGATGTTAATATACCTACTACGTACACCTGTGAACTTATCTCTGTGCACAT
This sequence comes from Cnaphalocrocis medinalis, assembly GCA_014851415.1. Taxonomy (NCBI): domain Eukaryota; kingdom Metazoa; phylum Arthropoda; class Insecta; order Lepidoptera; family Crambidae; genus Cnaphalocrocis; species Cnaphalocrocis medinalis. Next base: position 8,484,306 of record CM026285.1, on the reverse strand, counting down.
CACAGATTACTAATTGTATCAAGCTGCACATACGTGGCTGATCGATAGATTGGTTGAAGATTTATGGTGGTTGCATGCGATATAATTACCTACGTGTAGTAAGATATCTAAGGTACGTATCGAAATATCCCAACCTATTTAATATAACGTAAATTAGTCTTGTTAGATTATCTTGGCGATATTTCCTGTCTTTATCTGGCTTTTTGCTTTATCCAATTTTAGGTACGTACAGCCACACATCAAAGTATACAATACTGTCAAATTTCTTCAATCGACTCTCATCTTACTGTCATATAAATTAAGTTGAATATCAATTGAGGAAATTTGACAGCTTGTGGTAACCTGATGTGTGGCTGTCTGTACATAAGATAAGTACAATCTGTTTAGAACATAAATTATGGGTGTAGGTAGGTACTTATTAAGTAATGATTTTTTTAACCGATTTTGTAGAGCTAAACAATCATTTTATCATTATTACTGGTTGCCTGCTCTCACATTATTTTGAGACAGTAGTTCCATTGTCTACCAATAGATGGCGCTAAACGTTGATTACATCGCGTTCGTGTTTCGCGTTGTGTGAATTTAATTTATAAATAGTTGAAATGCTGACTTGTAGATAAGCGGCCTGGTTCAAGTACTTAACATAATTTTTGCAAAAAAAAATAATGGCTAAAAATGCCGAGCAAGCATCGTTCCATTTTCCTTCAAAAGTTGAGAAGAAGTTCGATCCATAAAATACGAGCTAAAATGCTTTGCAAAGCATTATCTTCGTTTTAGGTCAGGTCAGCTATTCGACACCAACAGTTCAGCGTTCATCCATCATGCAATTTCTTGGCCTTACCACTCGGGTCCGAGGAAAAATTTCAGTCATTGATGGATCGGAGAAGCTACAGCACTGTTATCGAATCTGTGAATATACAACAGAATTATGAATGTGTTGGCCTGTTTTTTGAATTTTATTTTTTACTAGCGGCCGCCCGCGACTTCGTCCGCGTGGAAAAATAACTTTTTACCCCCCTTTTAACCCCTTACAACCCCCTTTTCGCAATAAAAAGTAGCCTATGTTCTTTCTCAGGGTCTAGATCATCTGTATACCAAATTTCATTTAAATCCGTTGAGTAGTTTTGGCGTGAAATAGTAACAGACGGACAGACAGACTGAGTTACTTTGGCATTTATAATATTAGTATGGATTTTTTAAATTATAAATATTATAATAATAAATATACCTATGATAATAAATTTTATATGTAGGTATATCGAGTGCACGAGAATCGGGCTCTTGAGAGAGTAAGAGAGAATAATTATATAGAGAAAGAATTATATAGAGAAAGAATAATAGGCCACCAACCTTCTGTATATAATAAGGTATTTTGTGCTCAAGGACGACTAGGTACCTAGTAATTTCATAATAGTTCCCAACAATAGGTTTTCTCACTCCATGTACACCAGTGGATGTATTGTCCTTCAGTCCCAACAAATCAAGTTACAGTTTCAGACAGCCTCTTGTCATGAACACAATATTGTTCGCAACTTCTATCGAGTTAGTTTGTTGATCCAATTCGATTTATCGCCACATGATATACCCGGATGACGAAGAAATTGATGACATCAAAACGTAAAAGACGCTAACTTTTGAGAACTTTACTCGTTATAAAAATTTTTCGTGTCTCATAAAGTCATAAATAAGGAATATATCCTATCGCTATACTTGGGTACACATAGACATGTTTGGGAGAAATTATTATAACTAAGTAAGTATGGTATCAAAAAATATATACCTACCAAACTTTTATAACACTTGTTATAAGTATATTTTGATACTTAGGTTCTAATTTTAACTTAACTTCTTAATTTTAAACATCTACAATGTAAAATCCATGATACAATTAACAATTGAATTGAATTGATATACCTACTTAATCATTTTTGATTTTTTTTCAGAAGCAGAGATTTTACCGCCCCCTAAAAAGTGCCGCCCGGGGCGTACCGCCCCTTTTGCCACCACTACGCTATGCTACTGAGACTTACAGCCATTAAAATACATATTTAAAAAATGAAAATATGACTCCCTTGCCGAACCGAGTCTTTGGGCTCTGAAACAAAAGAACGCGAACGGCACATTACACATCTATACTATCTATATTTATAAAGAGATAACTTCTATCGACAACGACAAGGCTTATAGGTAAACCGAAAACACGAAACGCTTGCGCGATGTAAATGAGCCAACAGCGCCATCTATAGGTTCATTTCTGAATTACGGTCCCGAAGCGAAGTGAGGGCGGGCCACTAGTCTACTTGATATACTCGTATAGGTAAACGGACTAAACGCGAGGATATTTAAATAAAAGTACATTATACCTTACCTACTGCTTGACGTTATGACCGCGTTACAACACAGGTCACAGGTGGACTATTAACATTTAGTCCAGTTTTTATCAAGTACTTATAAGTTGATGAAAACGGGAAAGTTGTAAAAGAACGCCACTTTGGTCGATCCTGCACTTTTCGTTGCCAGTCAGCCTGAAACTCTGTTGTCCGAGCTAGGTCTCGCTGGAAAGATAAGTACTATCGAAATGAAAAGCCCATTCATTTAGGTACCTTACAATATTTGCAGGGCGGCGTTTACATTGCAAGGTTCGCACTCCGAAACAATTACTCGCCCTTAACATAAAAACCAGACTTTCCCCAAATACTTTCCACTTTGATTCCATTTGCCGCAGTATCCCCTTTCACAAAGGGTATAAATATTTTCACAGGGCCTCCAAGTGCCTGGAACGCAGCTTCCTGCTTGTCCCTTCAGAGTAGTGTCGCCTAAGTGCAAGACCAAGCAAGACTGTACATAGTCATGGGTTAGTCGTGGTAGGTCATTTTAAAGTGAGATAAGTCATACTTACTACTTATCGATCGAGTACTATTGGTATGCTGGATTGTCTCCGAGGTCAACTAGTGGAAGGAGATAGTGAAACTATGGATAGCTCAGCAGCACTGGCGACCAACTGTTTAACGTGCTTTCCTAGGCACGGAGGAACACTCAAATCCCAGATACTCATAAATAATAAATAAGTATATATATAACTCGTGAGATATGTTTTCAGGTACAGCATTTGCTTGAAAAATTAATTATGAGTAAACTGAAAAAAAGCGCCACATGACGCACAGTGAATCCCGTCCCGTGAAGTCCCGTCGTATTTCCATCTGACGCTATGTTTGACTGACTTGGCCTTCAGACAACATGGGTATTTTGAAAACCTTGGCTACATGATCCCGTTTTGTGGAAAATTGTTGTGAAATAAAGGCATATCGTAATCGACTCCGAAACCGATTTTCCATCTTGCAAGACCAAAACAACGGACATCACTACGTAAGGGTAATAACCCGAAACGTCAGTGCCTAGTGATGTTTGCCTGGTCGAAATGGGGCAAGTGTACTTTTAGCAGAAATCAGGTCACCAGGATATGGATATGGGTACTGTCAGGGCCCTCAACTTATGACTAGGATGGGCCCTCCCTTTATGATGGATCTACAGGGTTGAACTAGTAATGTAATGTGCCGTAGAGAAGTGGCGAAGCTAGCGGTCGTAGGGTCTTTGCCCCTGGCCTCAACAACCAGAGTGCATAATCTTACTTGTAGTACACATTTTTTTTATTTGCACTACATACCTAAGTCATGAAAACCTACGTATTGTTATGACTATAATATTTGACTACAATCGAGATTATATTTTATCAAAATACTGTAATACTAATAATAAAACGTTTTTTATAATATAACGTAAAATATAGTCTAATACCGTTCAATTTACGTCCAATTTACGTCAAATATCGACTTTTAAACAAAATTTTAGCTCAACTTCAAAGTTGAATATACACCTAAGTATTTAAGCATTTCAAAATTGTGAAGCTAGATTCCATCCGAACATAAATACTCGTACATACATACACAATTACATTGCAACTAGCGTGATACGACCGAAGAGGGATCAGTCGCAGGGTTAAACTCCTCGGAGTATATCCAAGGGTACATTAAATTCATGCACAAGAAGTACAAAGTCGGATTAAAAATGTGTGTATTCGCAAAATTACACTGCACTTCCTATAAAATAATAAACTCTAAACAAGAATATATTTTCTATAGATGACGTAAGTTTCTTCGCATATAATGCGCGCCTTATTCTTACTTTCCGGGGCAAGTGAAAAAACCGTTTTTTTCCAAAATTACTAATTGGCTTAAGGCACATAAAAAAGTAAGTATATACCAACGTTACAAAACATACTATTTAATATTAACGATACATACGAGCGATAACTCTCGTAACGTGCCGAAGGTCGAAACCTTGACTTTAAACTCTACTAAAAATTGTTCAAGTAGAGTTTGCTCGAAAAATGTTCATCGTCATTATCCTATTATGCAAATATTTATAACGTACGTGTAGAATTAGATTAGCAATTTTGTAAGTATAAGTACACTCAGGATGTTTTCAATGTTGTTTTAATACAATTTGTCTGTGATATGCACTTTTGTATTACTCTCCTTGCAAATTACTTATGTATTTTTTTTCCTTTTTTGTTCCATTAAAGTAATCTTTAACTAAGTATCAATATAAGTTTAATGAGGTTTGTTTAGTTGAAGTAGAGTTGTTCAATAATAATATGACCAAAGCATGTTGGACGTTTTACCAAAAACATAATTCGCTCTTTATGCGTGCTACAATAATTACAATATGCTTATAAGGTGGGTGTTATGTTTTGTTTATCAGTTGTTGCCGGGCGTTCGCGGATTTCGGTACAGTCTCACAAAAACGATATCAAAATGATATTTTTAATTTTATTTGTAAGTGTTATAGCGTTAATATACTGGTATAATACCAAAAATTTCGACTACTGGGCCAAAAAAGGAGTGAAACATGACAAACCGGTTATATTCTTCGGAAATAATTATAAAAATTTCCTCATGATGCAGAGCAGAAGTGAAGCCATGGAGGATATGTATAACAAATACCCGAACGAGAAAGTCATTGGATTCTACAGATCATCTCAACCAGAGCTGATAGTGAAGGACCCTGACTTGTTGAAGCGAGTGTTCAAAACTGATTTTCAATATTTCTACAGACGTGGATTTCACCCGTACAGGCATGAAATCGAGCCTGTGATGAGGAACTTGTTCGTCGGCGAAGGAGACTTGTGGAAGATGTTGAGGCACAGGATGTCGTCCGCCTTTACGATTACCAAGCTCAGGAACATGTTCCCGTTGATTCTCGACCGGACGGAGAAATTGATCGAGTGGACCATGAACTCTAATCTCGATGAACCGATCGACTCCAGAGACCTCATGGCTCGATACACCACAGACTTCATCGGGAGATTCGGATTTGGACTCGACCCAGAAGCTCTCAACCAAGAAGACAACGAGTTCCGCAAACTCGGCAACGATATCTTCGCTCTCGGTTTCAAGGACTTCGTAGTTGCAACTCTCAAAGAATTCTTCCCCAAGCTTTGTAAGGATCTCAAATTCTTCGGCAGAGTCGAGAAACGCTTCTTCGATTTAGTGAACCATATACAAAAGAGTAGGGATTACAAACCGTCCGGTAGGAACGATTTTATTGACCAGCTTTTGGAGTACAAACAGATGGGTACCATAGAGTTCGAGTCTATTGAGAGAACGTTACCGGATGGAACAGGAGAAAAAGTTACGATGGAGTTTACTGACACATTGTTCGTTGCTCAAGTGTTTGTGTTCTTTGCTGCCGGTTTTGAAACTTCGTCGAACACTACCAGCTATACGTTCCACCTGCTCGCTCACCATCCTGAATGGCAGAAAAAAGTGCAGAAGGAGATCGATGAAGTGTTGGCTAAACACAACAACCTGCTTAGCTATGATGCTATCAACGATATGACATACTTAGACTGGGCGTTCAAAGAGTCAATGAGGCATTTCCCTGCCCTAGGTCATCTCTCGAGGGAATGTACGCGACCGTATAAAGTCCCAGGATGAATTTGACGATAGACCCAGATGTGCGAGTCATGATACCGGTGAAGGCGCTGCATATGGACCCCAAGTACTGGGATAATCCCCAGGAGTTCCGTCCTGAGAGGTTCAGCCCAGAGAACTTCACTCCAGCTCAGAAGTCGGTGTATTTCCCCTTCGGGGAAGGCCCAAGGAATTGTCTGGGTAAGTAAAGTGTTTGCTTGGGAATTATAATTATTTAATTGTTCGTATGTCACAAACTTGGTAGGTAACAGTCATCAGATAAGATACAGAGTGCGCTTTTGAACTACGTATATGTGGCCTTATCATCAGTGAGATTGCTAAATTTGCGAACCTTTATAACAGCTAGGTACACTTATCTACAAATGCATTATGATTATGAATTACGATCAGTTGGAAGGCAAAGGGCATCCTATCTCTTCACATTTTTTGTCCTTTAGTAGGTAAGTAATATGGTGATCCAAATGGTAGAGTCGATTTTCAGTTTTTCTGCTATCTTCATTTAAAGACAAGCATAAAACTATAGAATCGGTGCAAAATATAAAAGAAATGTAGGACTGCTAATATCTACATAGTAATATCCTTATTTATACACCCGCGAGTATCCAAATCATTTCTTTTTTTCATACAAACATGCTCAGTTCAGAAGCCTATAAATAATAATCCATACTAATATTATAAATGCGAAAGTAACTCTGTCTGTCTGCTACTCTTTCACGCCAAAACTACTCAACGGATTTAAATGAAATTTGGTATACAGATAATCTAGACCCTGAGAAAGGACATAGGCTACTTTTTATTGCGAAAAGGGGGTTGTAAGGGGTTGAAAGGGGGGTAAAAAGTTACTTTTCCACGCGGACGGAGTCGCGGGCGGCCGCTAGTAATACATAAATAGTTTAGTAATAAAACTAATGTAAATCGATGTCTAAAGTATTATTATTGGATTAATCAATGTAACTGACTCTTAAAACATGCCAATTTTCTGAAAATTATGATTGAGTAGGTAAGTTGTGTTTGTTGCTTCATAGAAGATTCGATGGGATACGAAAATCAATTCCAATTTCCTTTCTTTTGAAAATATTGGCACGTTTCTGTAGTCTGTTGTAATGAATCACTGAAAATTGAACACGTCTGAGATCGATTTGCATTAATGACCAAAGTATCATTAATATTACTAAAGTATCTGTGACACTTTAATATTTGTAGGCCACTGAGTTCAGTATGTTTGTATGAAAAAATGGTCTCTTTTCTGCACCGTACACTTCGTAGTAGCCCCTACGAAGTTTCTACAAAAATAAATAAATGTTATGAAATGTGAGGTCAATCAGCAGGTTTCTGTTGATTTGTAGTCTCAATATTTTTTTACTACTAATCAAGTTTAAATAAAAACCGTGCTGTTATCAAATTATACATTGTATACCTGCTTATTACGAGTTATTATAGCTTAGCTACTTAGGATTCATTATGTAATGGTTGATCATTATCTAATCGAATAAAAAGATCGACAAATACTCGTAGGTATGTAAACTATCTAATCATTAATATTTTTATACAGTATCAACTTAACCTTAATATAACAATATTTAATGGAAATTGCCATCATTAATTAATATTGTATTTAAAATAGATATTCCGATTTCGATTAATATGAGCACATAATAATCTTAGCACTGAAAACCACGGACCCCTTAAAACATGGTCTAAAATTAGTCTGGGTTAAAAACTGATACTGTCCCTGTTAATTGTTGCTATGTTAAAAGGGACAACGTCATTTTTTAATCATAATTTAGTTTCGTTTTGTTAAAAGAGTGTTTATTTTTTTTAACTTTACGTCGATCAACATTTTCAACAAGTAAATATTTACAAGTTCTTTATCTATGATTTTGATTAAAGTTATATGTTGTTATGTTAAATGAAATAACATTACTTATTCATTTATCAAAGTGATTGATTGACTTTTATGATCGGTTTTCTATTGAATTGATGAAATAGCAAAAAAACATAGATTGCTTGTTACTGTTACAAGACGAATTTGCGCGTGAAAAAAAAATCCTTTATTGCCACTTGGATCAAACAACAATATGTAGGCAAAGATTTTAATCGTTTTAATCGTCGTATGTAGGACGTAAGCCTAAAGTTTACAAAACGAATAAAAATGACAAAATCATAATTTCCAGGGGTACCCAATGAAATGGTAATGGGTTGTCTCCTTACAAACTGCACCAGGTTTAATGAACGATCGGTATTATTATCACTGTTTCAAACATTAGGCTCAAACATAGGTAGGTGAGTATCTACCTATGTTTTTTTTTATGTGATAGGTAGCAGGCGAGCCGGCGGATCACCTGATGGTAAGCAATTGCCGGCTTGCCGCCGCCCATGGACACTTGCAACACCAGTGGAGTTACAAGTGCGCTGCCAACCTTTTATCCCCTTCCCCCCCGAGTGGGCCTCCGGTACCCTCACTCACTCGGCGAAACACAGCACAGGGCTGCTTCACGCCGGTTTTCTGTGAGGCAGTGGTATCACTCCGGTCGAGCCGGCCCATTCATGCCGAAGCGTGGCTCTCCCACAGTAAATGTTATGTTTGGGAAATGTACTCTGTGAAAGTTTACTGAGTGTACCTGTCATCTCAATGATGAAAATCTTAGGTTTTCTAGAATTTATATAAATCTAATCAATGGATTAATTTACAATTTATCGATTTTACGTCAGTGCAGTGATTAATCAAAATACATCATGGCCTATTACCACAAAATTACTATGTAATCAATGATGAAAGATTGCGTCACAAAACATATTATATATACTTAAATATGATTCGAATTAAAAGTTTATGCCAGTATCATTTATTTGGTTCAATATTACTTTTATTTATTTTATTTTTTAATTAAGATTATTATATTAATTTCAAAAAGAAAATAGTAGGTACGTTGTCGTAAACATTAAAGATAGCGAATTCTACCAAAGTATCTCCCTACTCGTAAACTTTGTTTCAAGTTTAAAGATAAGAAATGCAGTTAAAACCTGAAAGTTATCTTACAAAAGTAAAAAATGTTAGTTTGCATTTTAACTGAATATGAACTCTTTTTTTGCAAGGCCTTCTTTTGAATAATGCAGATAGATTAATGGTTTCCATTAATATCATTCGGTTGCTATCATGCCGTAAGGTAGATACGTAGATAGATAGCTGTAACTAAGAGAGAAAGTGCCTATCTCTCTCTTAAATGGATAGGTATGTACGCGAGATAGGTTCGATTAAATTTAATCGTAGCCTAATTTATTAACTGTCTGCAGGTAAAACTTTAACTACTTACTTATGATGGCGCAGCAATCGAATGAACGTGAGATAGGCCTCTTAATTACTATGATAGAGGCCTTTGCCCTGCAGTGGGATAGTAAAGGTTGATACTTTATTTAAAAAAGGATGTTTTCTTCTCTTTGTTCAGCTATACGACACCTCAATATTGTAAGTAAATTTTGTTCAAAATCAATTTTGGTTTATCATAATTTCAGGTGTTATTTTGATGGGTGTCAAAATAATTCTCCCTTTATACTTTAAACTGTACCTACTTACTTGATGATATTTGTAAACATTTACTTACTAGTGGCCAACTAGTGGCCCGCTCTCACTTCGTTTCGGAATAGTAGTTCCACTGTTCCAATGTTCCTCTGTCTACCCAATAGATGGCGCTGGTCGACTATTACATTGCGCTGGTGTTCCACTTTTTCGGGGTAAACCAGTGTCTCCAGAATTTATCTCTTTAACAGAATAGAATAGAAAATTTGTAATAATACTCGAATATTGCAATAAGCCAACGGCACCTTTCTAGAGACAGGGGATATTTGAAATAATATCTTGCAATAAGCCAACGGTACCTTTCTAGAGACAGGGGATATTTGAAATAATATCTTGCAATAAGTCGACGCGGTATTTACAGACAGGGGACTTAGCCTAAATTCCACCTATCACTACTTTTGTTTAAAATCTTTTACCTTTTCAGGTGCCCGTCTCGGCGTTCTGCAGTCCATGGCAGGGATGGCTGCCATCCTCCACCGGTTTACCCTGGAGCCAGTCCCCGGCAGCGTTATGACGCCGGAAATCAACCCTATCTCTGACTTGGTCCAGTGCCCTAAGGGTGGTGTACTGCCCATGTACTTCCGTAAGAGGAAGGTGTGAAGTTTGAGTTTGATTTAAACAGCGTTGCCTGCTTCTGAGAAATAGGGTATTTTACTGTCATTGAAATATCGAGATCCGATACCAGACTCGATAATTTACTGTATAAGTGTACGATTATTGAAGAAACATTTTTAAAAAGTTTGAATGCAAAAAAGTTATAGAGCAACAAACTTTTGATATACCTGTCTCTTTCTAAAACAAAATTTTGTACAGCGCTTGTAGGAAGCACTAGCCTAGTGACGTCATTAATAGCGTATCGCACTCCTTTTCTGATTGGGAATTTTGCATCTCTATATCTTTGGAACGCATACAAGCCCTCTAACAGCCAGACTTCGGGCTGACACTCACAATTTCTGAACAGAAAAACTCTGGTAAAAATTTTTGGTCCTATCCGGGACCCCAAGCGCAGCCGTCGCTTTAAAGTACGACCCGTTATAGTCCGAGGCAAGAAAGTGTAGTTATGACCTTGAGTGCGCCGAAACCAATTTTGATAGAAAGTCTTCTTTTTTACAAGTGCGCAAATAACGGTCGATCGCTATACTTTCGTGCCTCCAGCTATACCCACTGCGCCACCGAAGCAGTTATAGTTCTAGTATGTTACAGGTCGATTCACGAAAGATGACCACAAATAACGATCATCTACGCGTGAAATCTCATGAAGAAATGGCTTATTCTCAATTTGACACATTACAAGGACTTAGACTAAACACATTCTATGTTTATTTGCCCATGTTTTTTGTCTTAAGTCTTTACTTCATGAGATATTAAGCGTAGACGATCGTCATTTGTGGTCATCTTTCGTGAATCGACCTATACCAATAGATGTCGATAAGGGCAATTTTTAAGTTTTTCTAGTTTGCTTGTTCCTACGGTCTAACATTGATGGTAACGTTGTTTATCGGGATGCAAAATGTATACGTTGTTTACAAGAACTAAAGGTACATAAGTACTTAAGTGAATAACACTGGACTTGCAGTCAGTGATAATAAATATTATTAAATTTTAAGTACTTATAAATTTTGGTTAAGTGAGAAATTATAACTATTTATTTTAAGTAAAGCGTTTTTATTATTAGGAGTTATCGATAATATTGCTCTACTTTCCCTATTGATACTATCGATAGTATGTCAATCAATGTAGTGTAGTGTATCAGCCTATATACTGTCCCACTGCAGGGCAAAGGCCTCCATCATAGAAATCAAGTTATCGCTACTATGATGGGATTAGGCTTAATCACCACGCTTGCCTAATGCGGATTGGTGATCACAAACCCGAGCTATGTTCGAAAAATTCGAAACATACTTTTGCTCGACCCGGGAATCGAACCCGGGACCCCGAGATCATGGCCCGGTACTTAAACCTGGTCTAGTGGTTTACAGGGCAATCAATAAAGTCGTAAAAATTATTCTTGAGGAATTATTACGCAGTTCCATAGGATTATAACCGAATGGGGCTGGGGGGGTTTTGTCGCCATCATTAATTTGATGACTTTCTTGATTTTTTTATGTGTAGCAGACGAGCAGGCGGATCACCTGATGGTAAGCAATTGCCGCCGCTCATGGACACCTGCAACACCAGTGGAGTTACAAGTACGCTGCCAACCTTTTATCCCCTTCCCCCCGGGTGGGCCTCCGGTACCCTCACTCACTCGGCAAAACACAGCACAGGGGCTGCTTCACGCCAGTTTTCTGTGAGGCAGTGGTATCACTCCGGTCGAGCCGGCCCATTCATGCCGAAGCGTGGCTCTCCCACAGTTGATGCATTATACGCGACAATACTGTCTATAGAAATCGAAGCTATTGAGTTTTCGTTTACTATCGACAGTGGAGGCACAAAATAAAGACTTTTGACACAGAAAGCTGACTTAGCCTTGATTTTGAATTTAGAAGAGTTCGTTGACATATGCTAGGGTTGTTGCCTGGCATGAGAACATAAGCGCGCGGCCTCTACCATATAGACCTCGACAGTTTACAATCTTATGTCATAAGTTAGGATTAATGTGGTCGAAAAGGCGTTTAGTGCGCATGCGTGAGTACATGACATATTTTTAGCTCTTAGTGGGCATTCAGCCTTCTGTGTCAAAAGTCTTTATTTTGTAGTGGAGGTGTATATCGTATCGAACACTAATCTATTGAAGCAAGACGTTTTCTCAAAACTAAATGAATGAATGAAAATTATGGATCCGGGGTCGGGGGTCAAAATCTTAGGCAATCATAATAAGTAACGTGTGTGGTCGCTGTTTTATCTATTTTAAATGTTATTTAAATAGTTTTTATCAAACTCTATCCAATTATTGGTGAGGTCGTTTCAAGGTCTTTAATTAGATATTTGACAGCTTTTAGTGAAGTCATAAGATGTATGTTAACATTGTTTTTATGTGCAGATAACCAAATGTTGGGTGTGTACAATGTTCTTTATCGGATTTTTATCGTAATAGGGTGAGAATCGGATGTACTTTATATCACACCACAACACTTTGGGATTTCAGTTGATTCTCACTCTTAATTTCTAATACATTTGATTCAATATCAATAAAACTTTAGTTTTCAAACGTGTGATTGTCTGTACATAACATATTTTTATGTGATAGGTGGCAGATAAGCAAAGGGATCGCCTGCTGGTAAGCTCTAGTGCTTGGATTGTGACTCCTAGTGGCTGCCTAGCTTTATTTTCCCTTTCCTCCCAATTGGGCATTAAATATCCACGCTCCAATTTTGAAATTAGGCCTTAGGACAAACTTTTTAAAGAAATCGTAACATTAGCGTGGCCTCGATACGATTACGCTAGTAGGTAGCACAAAGTACCTTTTTTCGACGCATTCCTTCAAAAATGTTTTTGACATTCGTTTTTGTTTAACCTGTGGACGGGCGTTTACGATACGATACAATCCTTTCTGACGTTTGTGCTGTCAACTTTAGTTACCTACCTATGCTTACGTACGATAGAGGGAGCTTTTCAATTGTTCATAAAAATGTTTACGATACCTACGTATTTATACGCTACGATTTCATCGAAAAGTTCGTACTAGGACCCCTCTGATATCAATTTCAAAGGAAATAAATATGGACTATCACGGTAATGAGAATCACCATCTCTATGAGAATGAATACACACGTCTTTAAATAACCTATTGCTACCCAATATCACGTGACAGCCGATACGTTCTAAATATCCCCGTTCCTGTGACAGCTCACGTGGTTTCCCCACAATGCGCCCGCGCGTCACGTTGGCTGTCACAGTAATAATAACAGGGTAAAATTAGTAACAGTGATACAGGTACCCACATGAAATGGATGCTTAGTTTTTACTGATACTTATGAGGATCGTCAAACCAGTAATAAAATGGAACTTTGGCTGAATATTTTTCGATGGACAATAATTTTTGTAAACAAGAACCAAATGAGGGCTCATTTGTGATGAAATCGTACCTTTGATCAAAGGTTTAATCGGCAATATTTTTGGTGTGTTGGTTCTAGGTTTGCATAATTTTGACCAGTTATTGTTGTTGGTTAATAATAAAAATACCACCATCGTATGAATTGATCATTAATATGTCAGCCGACCGATAGGCCGACCTAGGTATCGCTGGGAAGACATCGTCTAGAGTGATCTGCGAGAACTTCAGGCCAAGAACTGGCAACAAATAGTGCAGGATCGACCGAAGTGGCGTTCTCTTGTTTCGGAGGCCAAGACTCGTTTCGAGTCGCTGAGCCAGTGGAGTAAGTTAGTATAATATCTCAGTGGTTTGACATGCTCTCTGAGGCACAAGAGTGCGAAACCTCCAACTTTCTCAGGTACAAATTATGGCCTAACCCAAGTACAAGAGGTAGAGCGTTTATTGCATATAATTTTTAAACAGGTAAGTAATTGATTTTAACAAAGTTGTCAAAAGTAGGTCAGTTGTCCATCTGACTTAGTAAAATAAATATTAGAGACAAATGTTCGAGATGACTCGCACGTATGTACCTATAGATCAATCTCTAAGGACTGATTTTTATACTACCCAATTCAAAAATAGTTGTCATTCGTATCTCTCTTGCTTAACATTGACATTTACTTTGGTTGGTTATTAATTTAACTGACTGAAAACCACTATCTGAAGTTTGAAACATTAGCCCTAATAGGAGTAAGCAGAATCCAAATGTGAAAATCTGGGATACGATTCTCATGCACTCGAACATGGACACGTACATACAATGGACTATTTTAAAAAGTGACGAGAGAGTTCTCTGTAGCACTTGTGGTTTTAAATATAACCTTTCATTAAGTAAAGTCAGTCTAAAAATAAGATCAACCTAACAAAAACATCAAACATCCTTTGAAAATAAATCTGGGAGGGAACTCGGGAAACTCCAACAAAAAGAAAACTTTCTGCCCAAACAAAAGAATAGTTTAAAAACCGCTGTGGAATTTCTTTTAGAGAGCGGCGAATTTTTTTTTCGTTTTTGTGAGGAACCGGAAAATATACTTATGGCCTGTCGCTTGGCCGAAAAGTTGACGCTCTATGTAAATTGCAATCCACGGTTACGGTTATACTTCAACACCGCTCATCCTCATTGTATAAACCTACGTTGGTATTAGAAAATTCCTCATATCCCTAATTCCCTAATACAGCACGGTATAGAAAATGATCTTTATATTTAAACGTTACATAACAGTTTTTGAATATCTTTGACTGAATTCTTTTTTTTTATGTGATGATAAGTGACTACTATGTGGTTCACGTATAGAATACTGTCGCTGATACTGGCACTCAGTCAATGATTTCATGTTTCTTTTTTAATTGTGTTGTTTTTTTTTCTTACTGTCAACCTTTTTTTTTACCTTATCTGTTGTCTTTTATTGCATGGCTTTAGTGTAGTTATTATTAAAAGCAAATTCGTCACCTAAGGACCAGCCTGAAAACCAGCGCTGCGCTGCTTGTTGGTGGCAACTTCTGTTTCTTTCTTTTGTTTTTTTTTTGTTTATGTGAAATGTGTTGTGGTCAATAAATGTTTTCTTCTCCTACTATAAGTGGCTGACGAGCAGTGGATCATTGATGCCGTTGTCCATACCTGCAACATCAGTGGAGTCACAATTGCGGTCCCAAGAGAATCGAGCCATTCTTCTTGGCTTCACTCGAAATACCAAGTCCCTACCATTCTTTACAAGAAAATCCATTTGAACAAATTGTTCTACCAGGTGGCTTAATCGAAGCCGTTCCTTAACGAATGAGAGTATACCTGTCGCATCCAAACAAAGGTGACACACAGAGCTTATGAAAGGGAGGGAATTTGCGATTCGGTAGAAATATCCGCTTCGTTTTAAGACCTCAAGTTCAAATCGAGTATACTTGTACTGGAATAGATTGCACCCTATTTCGTCCAGAAGGGCTCAGATTACACATTGATTTGGTCCAATGGTTCTGGCAAGGTCCAATCACTTCTACTGTTCGTGTCCCGATAGTTAATCAGTCTACATTGGGTAGAGAAAGGTGCCTTTTGTCAAATGTCAGTAATAGTGATGTTGAAATACAGGCCAAGACGGGACGGGACGATCAGTGGCGTAGCGTGCCTTGTCGGGGCCCCGTATAAAAAAATATGTTTGGAGGCCCCGGGCGGAGAACGGGGGGAGGGGGGAGTCCCGCAGCCCACCATAAGAATGTTGAGTGTTACCCGGGAAAAAAGTAATTGCTTTATAGAATTTTGTCATTTGTAAAATAATATAAATAATATAAAAGTTTTTATTTTTTTTCATTACACACTTTGGGGGCCCCCGTGGCCCGGGGGCCCCGTATAATTGATATGGCAGATACGGCGGTAGCTACGCCCCTGGGGACGATTGTCTTGCTTTTAATTTAGTCTGAGGTTGGTATTTGGTAATTAGTCCAGTTTTACATAACTTATTAATTATTCGACGTCTTTAAGTTCCGCAGTTAGTCTTTTATAAATAGATTTGGTGTTGCAATTTTTCAAGGTCAAGATTTGTTATACCTATTCATTTCAAGTCAAGTCATAATAATCTTTATTTGCATAAGCTTTTGTACACAGCAGATACAAATTGTCGTACATTAACGTCGTAATGCCCAGACAGCAGACACAATGGAAAATCAATTGTTTTATGCCTTTTAAAAGGCTTATGGGCCTTACGATGTTAAAAAATATTTAAAACACAAATGTAGATAGATACTTATTTTTTTATTTAAACGAGTTACTAGAAATTAAATGAAGTATTCTTATGAAATGGTAGTGTAACATAAACCAGCGTTGATTTGATTTTACTGAACACTGATATTTGTCGTCGAATGCTTTTAACAAATAACGAAGTAGGTACCTATTACATAAAGTTATATCTTAACTAGAATTAAAATAACCAATTACGTCCAAGTTAACTCAGACGCAATTCGCCACTTTTGAATTATGATATGCTAAAAAATAAATAGGTAGACATAATGCGATTCTACCACCGGAATCAGAAAGTTGATTCTCACGAGAAAACAAGACTGATGTTTATTTTGGGGATCACTAGTAACAACGGGTTAGGTCCATAGGTGTCTGATTAGACGAAGGTACTGAGTTATAGAGGTAGCCGTCCAATATGTCCCTAATTTTCATTCCTGAACCTTTTAGAATGAAAAGTAACTATTTTATGCTAAAGTAAATACTATGCGTGGTGATTTTAGTTTGAGAGGTTTTTTAGGAGGCAGACGAGCAGATGGATCACCTGAAGGTACGCAATTGCCGCCGCCTACAGACCGTTCCACATAGAAGTTTGTGGAAGAAAATTCCGCGAGAAAAGCACAGTACTGGCACAAAATAATTACACACAGAAAGGAGGCTGCCCACTAAGAGCTAAAAACGTGTCATGTACTCACGCATGCGCACTAACGGGGAAATACGCCTTTTCGACCACATTAATCCTAGCCTATGACATAAGATTGTCAAACTGTCGAGGTCTGTGGTAGAGGCCGCGCGCTTATGTACTCATGCCGGACAACAACCCTAATATATGTCAACGAACTCTTCTAAATTCAAAATCAGGCTGAGTCTAACTTCTGTGTGTAATTGTTTTGTGGTACTGGATCGGCAACTATGAAGAAAATGAGGATAGAATAACAGCCGCTTGCGTGTGGTTCGATGTAAGAATTCAACTGCAGGAAGTTGATCGAATAGTTGTTCAGAGCACTTCCCGTGATAAATGTAATCGTTAATATGATAATAGTATCTAATGCCCACTTACGTCAACTTGGCCGCTGGTTATACCATAGATTATATGGTAAAACTGAGAAAAAAATGCATATGTCGATTAAATTACATATCATGCCCCTAATGTAGGGAAAATTGCTGTGGAAATTATTTTCCACTTATGTTTTTAGAATATAACAAAGTTCTTCACCCGATTCTAATCCTAACATCACACACCATTAAGGTCGAAGTCGTATGAAAAATAAACCATTTCAACATATATCAATGAATCCCTGTCCCTATACTTTGTTCGAGTACAATATAGACCAAAGTCAATTTTGAACTTATCAGTAGCACAAATTACTCGGAACCTACCCACATAGTTATTTTGATATTGACACAAATGGCAGACGACAGGTGACCTTCGTTTAAAACGTGTCGTTTTAAATCGTCTCGTTTGACAGTAATCACTTCACAGTCACACCTACTAGTGATGTAGCAATTTGTAAATGTAATTATGTAATGTAATATAAATAAATAAATGTAATAATGTAATGTAATGTAAGTGCGTCATGAAAGTTGTGATTGGGAGTTCCCAGATATTATAACAAATGAAGCTACCATACCTTATGACGTAAGCGGCATTATTGGCGCAATGGCGGCGCTAGAATTTATTTTCACGACTTTATCGACAGAAAATAGTAAAGAAAAAAAAAGGTAATTTTATAAAAAGTCAATAAGTATGCAGCAAAGAATGCACTAATGTTAGTTAAAAGCAGAGTAATTTTAAAACCCGAATACGAAAATATACTTTAGCAGATTAATTTGCATCACTAATAATTACTTATGTATTGTAGGTACACAACACCGATCCGGCATTTTTATTTTAAAGAATGCGGTTGTATGTAAGAAGAGCTAATTTGTAATTCAAATGTTATGAGATAAATATAGTTTCATGGTGGTCCAAGACTTTTTAATAAGGATCTGTAGCATGTTAGTCACGTACGCATCCTATGTGCATTGCTTATTAAAATATTTTAACTAAAGTTTTTTTATGTTGTTTTTGACCCCGATCACACGTCCAGATGTTAAGTGAAGACGAAATAGGAGGATAAATATTCTTTATTCAGTTTAATTCCATACAGAACGTTTATGAAAGATAAATATTATGGAATCCACCGCTGATTCGGAAAGTAGATTTCTACTGAGAAGAATCAGCAAGAATCTATAGTTACTTCGACTGCGTCAGTGGGCGCAGTAGCTAGCGCTACGTTTGAGGTTAGTTTGATTCCCGGTTGGGGCTAAAATGTGTAGGTATGTCGGATAGGGCATACGCTTTTGAAAATACCCACATATCTTTACTTAAAATCAAAATCTTCCTTCCTCCCTGGACAAACATTCGACAACAGGCGGCAAACGAGCAAGCGGGTCACCTGCTGGTAAGTAATCACCGCTGTCCATGAACATCTGCGAGATCAGAGAGGTCGCTGATGCGTTGCCGGCCTTTTAAGAAGGAGTACGCTCATTTCTTGAAGGTCCCTAAGTCATAGCCGTCAGGAAATACTGCCGCAGCTAAACTATTCCACAAGACTGAGGTTCGCGGGAGAAAATTCCTCGAAAAACGCACAGTGCTAGATCGCCAACCATCAAGATTGTTGGTTCAGTGTCTGTTTTATATGAATTTAAGTATTATATTTGTGTTTCATTTCTGTTGTCTAATATCTGACCTACTTAGTATGGAGTCAGGTCAATGTATGAGCTTAGAATATAGAGTTATTTTATGAATAGTGTCGGAAGGCCAAGAAAAACACGATGAAGCCTGTGTAAAACAACGTGCGACCAAGCGCCATGCCCACAACCATAACCGCTGGTGGTCCCCTTCTACTCAGTACGCCAGTCCTTCGAGAAGCTGGTCAAGAGTTCTCGATGCATCATGTGTCAACACTACATTTTGCTGCTGTGTTCAAACCACCCACATGTAAAACCGCAGCGACGCTCGATTCGCCCACAGCAAATGTGGTAACGTAAGGTTCACTCCCGCATAAGACTCTACAGCCACGAGCGCTGCTGTAAAGTCACATTGTGTGATGCTTGCTTGAAACATCTGCCACAGATGTGAAGGCCTATGATGAAATGCATGAGATATTGTGTGAATGTCTTCCTTGCGATTTACACAGTCGAAAATCCCTTTGGGTCCAACGTCCCTAAGGCGATGTTCTTTAAGTTATTACTGTAGGTTTGTCCAGATTAAGGGATCAGGAGTCCCGATTAATGGTGGGATAATGCCTGCTCCTAAATTAACAAACGTGTCTGAAATGGGTACTTTAAAACATTCACTATGGTAGGGTTAATCCCTTAAAGAGATTATATCAATTGACTCATCCGGAGAGTATACGCAAACTACTTTGGTATGTCTTTGTAAGTCTGCTTTAATACGGGGTGAAAATTTACGGGTTAAGTGGCAATTTGACCCAAAAGAACTCGTGCCAGAATTTCTAGCAATATACCTACCTACGATAAAAAAGAACGGAGATTTTCAAATAAGTTACCTATATTATAACTTATGACGTTGAAAGAATCTGTGCGTTCTTTTTCACCTCATATTTCGCACCTTTTCAAACATTGGGTCCACTATAATGTTGCTGCAAGAATCCGACACTATCGATACTATGAAAATGCTATTGGTATTTTGAAAAGCGATTAGTAGTTTAGGGGACAAGGGTCAAATCGGAGCATTTTATAAATCTAATCTGGGTAGGTAAGTATTACTACTAAGGTCCACTTGCGCGTGTAAGTATTATAATCTCGAATTATTCGTAAAAACGGAACAAATTTTTTTAATTATGAGGGAAACATAGATCATAATGTGTAACAAAGGCTATGTATTTTAGAGTTTAATTATATTTTTGCGCCCTGCTACAAGATGGGATGATGACATTCGAAGGCTGGCTGGCGGAGCTTGATGAGGAGTGGCCGAAAATCGGGAGCGGTGGCGTGCATTGGGGGAGCCCTATGTCAAGTGGACGAGCGTGGGTTGCTGATGATGATGATGATATTTTTGCGTCCGCTTATTTCTTTTTATTTTTCCACTGCTACGTCATAATAATAAGTCATAGTGCAAATACATTAATTATCTATCTATTACGATTTCAAGGTAGAATTTTTAAGTTAAAGAGATAAATCAATTAATTTTTATCCGAGTAGGTACAGTCAGCCACACATCGAGTTACCACAGCCAGTCAGTTTCCACAATTGATATTCAACCTAATGTGTATGACAGTGAGATGAGAGTCTATTGAAAAAATTAGACCTACGAGTATTGTATACTTTGAGGTGTGGCTGCACGTAGGTATATCGATAGTAGCTTTAGCAACAGCACTAATAAAACCGAACTCTCTGCAAGGACGCGACTCCAATGCTCCCATATTGCGAAGTGACCCATGTGATGGGCCATTTCTCACCCCGGTTTTATGGGGCGGCAAAATCGTCTTATCTCGGACTTGGCCGAGCATGGGTTATTTGGGGTGCTGGTCTTTGCTATATTGTTTTTTGATGAAAGCGCAAAAGCGTGATGGCCAAGGTCTGTGATGGCGCACATTATGACGTCATATTTTAAGTCCGTAAATTATTAGGTTATTTCGTCTTTATTGGAACAAACCATGGATATAACCTCTAGATATACAGCGTTCTAGCATTTGAAAAAGTGATCCCAGCATTAATAGTAGTTATATCTAGGAGAGTTTAAATGCTAGCCGCGTTTTTCAGTGATACTTCTACTTACTATCAAGAAGATTTTAAATGAAAAATCAGTGAAAATAGCCAAGCCACGTATTTTGACTTATTTGTGTTATTAACCTAGAGTTTATGAAGTTAGGCCTTGCAATGTTATGCCACGTAATGCCTTGAGGCATGTCGATGTTTAAGAATCAAAACCATCTATCTCCAAGTTAGAATGATGTTCAAAATCGAACTTTAAAACGATTAACTTTAAGTTCATATTCACAAATCCCAAAAAATTTAGATATACACATAAACGATAAACGTCGATGTGTTAGAAGCTTGGCTCTACATGAGATCTGAAACCATTTTGCCAGAACGGATAATATGACTCTTGGTAACATTTTCGACAAAAATATTTTAGGATTTACACACCCGTGGTTATTCAAACTTTTTTAAGGGCAATTTATCATCTTAATAAAACTGGAAAGGGACCCGCTGTGTCGACTAATCCTCTCCAAGACTGGATTAGGTTTTGTGTGGGCAGTTTCGTTTTGGATGCAAAACGGAATATTCCAAACTCTCTCGGTTTTTTGAGTGAATTATTGTCGTTTCGAGATTTAGAGGGAATTAGAGGAAAAAATTTGAAGAAAAATTCGTACTCAATAAAAAGCGACCAAATGCGAACGTAGATTGGTTTGAACGAAATAGTTAGTCGTTTTTTTTTATACGTCATATAGGTATCGTAAACCAGAATTTGAAAATAAATGTTACTTGCTGCTGTAGAGCACCTCACGGTGAGTCTGACTGGCACTTGTCTGATTTTTATGTGGTATAACGAGCCGACGGATTACCAGATGGTGAGCGATTGCCGCCGGCCCAAAAGTATCCGTTACACCCGCAGAGTTATGCGCTGCCAACCTTTTAAGCTCCTGTCCCGCCGATTGGGTCTCCAGTACCCTCACTCACTCGGCAAAACACAGCGCAGGCGCTGCTTCACGCCAGTCATCAATGAGGCCGTGGTACTTATTATTCCAGTCAAGCGACCATCCGTGTTGAGGTGTGTAGTAAAAAACAACGACTAAAGATGCGAGTAAATCTTGACTTTGCATTATGCCTCATCATCGTTCTGGGCTAATTGAGCTGTGCGTGAAACGGTATCTGAGCAGGCCTTCAGGGTGATGAGGATGACAGACTCTAAAAAGTACTTGGTTTGGTTCGTTATTTTGTGCCTGTCAACCTCATATTTGGATCTCACGGCCGCTTACCATCAGGCGTAGTGAGTTAATCATGATTTTCTTCATAATAACAAAAAAATGCCGCTTTCATCGTCACGGAATAAGGCAAAACTTCTAAAGAGGATCCAAGGCCGCGAAGCGACCAGTATTAATCGACTTAATCTCAACTTCAATACGGTACGAGGCTATACAGGAAAGGATTCCCGGTAGCAATAGCTGGCCATAGTTTTCGGAGTTTGCAACCTTTTTCTTCAGGGAACAAATGGATCGGAAGTGCACGCAGAAATGGTTTTAAGCTGAGGTTAGGAAGCGAGCGATGATAAGTATAATATTTCACTACATCATAAACATTGATCTGACTCTGAGATAGGTAGCTCAAGCACCTGTGTTACAGATATCAGAACCAACAGTGGGATTACAAATATATACGTATAATACTTTTCTTTTGTAAATACATACTAATAATACATAGAAAACACCCAGACCAACACAAACAAACATGTTTATGCACACAAATGTTTGTACTGTGCGGGGATCGAATCCGCAACCCTTATCATAGACGCAGCATTCACTACCATTGAACCAACCGGGTCGTAAGTAGATACCTACTGTTAGTTTTTTATGTAATGGGTAGTAGACGAGCGGACGGATCACCTGATAGTAAGCGATTGCCGCCGCCCATTGACAACTGCAACACCAGTAGAGTCACAAGCGCGCTGCCCCCTTCCTCCCCATTGGGCCTCCGGTACCCTCTCCGATTCTCACCACGCCGCTGCTTTATGTCGGTCTTTGAGGCTTCGCTCCTATCGGGCCGGCCAATTCATACCGAAGCGTGGCTCTCCCACAGTTATTATGTAGGTATACAAACGAGGTCCTAAGTTAGTCTCGGTGATAAAACAGATTTTTTTTCTTTTTTTTTACTTTGTTTGAGTAACTTTCATAAAAGTGACATTTTCAAACCATGGCTGAATTTAGTAACCGTTTTGTAATAGAGGGTGAAATTGCGTGGCCAAAGAATTGCGTGGCTGAAGTGGCAATGGGCAGGGCACATTGCGAGGAGAACAGACGGCCGTTGGGGTGGAAAGGTCCTTGAGTGGAGGCCACGTGCAGGAGGCCGCAGCCGTGGCAGGCCTCCCACCAGGTGGTCCGACGATCTGGTGAAGGTCGCGGGAGTCCCTAGGATGCGGGTGGCACAGGACCGATCTATGTGGAGAACTTTGGGGGAGGCCTATGTCCAGCAGTGGACGTCTAGTGGCTGAAATGATGAATAGAGGGTGTCGTTTTCGATGCTTAAGCTACTTTCTTTAGAGACAGGTCGATGCATGTGGTCTTCTCTGATATTTACAAGCCACCCGCTTGCTTTTTAGCCCCGACCTGGTATCGCAACGAATAATGACGTCACAAATCTCCCGCCAACCCGCAAGATTTCTTACAAGTTCCGGGATCCCGAAATGTTCCTTAGATGCTACTTAAAGGATAAAGTGGGTTTAGGCACCGACGTCACTGGGATACCAAATACGCGATAGAATAACATAGTAAAGATATTGGAGATTTGCATTTGATAGTCAACCTCTTCATTCACAGATGCCCCACGTCTGGATCTACTGGATCACGCTGGCGTGATAGAATTAAGCACTTTGATTTCGAATTACATTCATACGGAAACAATTTTTTTAAATTAAAGTATCTTGCGAGATTTCGGATTACCCCTTGACACCGGGGGTGTTGAATTAGTAACCTACTATGGGAATAACTAACAAAAGGGCTTATTCCTTCTTTATGAGCCGGCTACGCATTTGTGATGCCTCAGGCGTAGCAGATGTGCGTGGGCGACGGTGATCACTTACCATCAAGTGAGCCGTCGGCTCGTTTCACCGCTATAATATGAAAAAAAAAAGATTTTGTGGTGGGGTTGTGCTACGAGCATTTGTAAAAAAGATGGTTTTAATTTAGTAGGCGTATCAATGAAACAGGACCTTAACATACTTTTAGCATATTGAGTCGACGAATTTATGACTTACTCGAGATGGATGCCCTGGATTAAGTTGAAATACATGGGTATAAAAGTTGTTTTAGCCGAGGACACAAAATCTGCGAGAATTTATAAGGATTTAAGGAATCCTTTGAAACCAGAGACCCAATGTCTATCTTCATTAGTCAGTATTAAAGTGGTGGAAGAAGTTGCATTGTACAGTGTTGTTCATCCATACTATAATATTATAAATGCGAAAGTAACTCTGTCTGTCTGTCTGTTACTCTTTCACGCCAAAACTACTGAACGGATTTAAATGAAATTTGGTATACAGATGGTCGAGACCCTGAGAAAGGACATAGGCTACTTTTTATTGCGAAAAGGGGGTTGTACGGGGTTAAAAGGGGGGTAAAAAGTTACTTTTCCACGCGGACGAAGTCGCGGGCGGCCGCTAGTAAAATATACGTTGGCTTTATACAGGTTGTATCTGTGAACATTTACATCCCTTTAATCACGTGTACTACCAACTATTCTGAACAATTAAGTTAACTGACACTGAGATTTGACTTAAGGGGCTACACGAATGAAACTAGCGCCGCCAACCTATTTACACTGATTGTGGCGAAAATACGATATTTTTTAAGAAAGCAAAACATTACAGACTTAGATAAAAGTAAATTGAATTTTCCAAGATGCAATACAATATATAAAACACGCGACAAGTAACAATAAAGTTCATTATTACTAAAAGTGGCCGTTTTTAGCAATAATGAACTTTATTGTTACTTGTCACGTGTAAAAAAATATTGTTTGCATCTCGAAAAATTCGATTTACTTGGATCTAAGTCTGTAATGTTTTATTTTCTTCAAAAATATCATATTTTCGCTACAATCAGTGTAAATAGGTTGGCGGCGCTAGTTTCATTCGTATAGCCCCTTAAGTAGGTACTTACTTATCCCTTCCGTGTGATTAAGTTCTATGAATTTAAAAAAATCGCAAAAAGCATTTCAACTTTTCAAACGAAGTCACCTACGAGACGTGTAATTTTGTATTGGGATTCGATAAATTGTCGACCGATTTCGAAAAGTCGAAACGCAAATGTTATTTAGAATGCTCGGCTGAAGACCTACTGAAAGGGATGTAAATGTGTTGTGATACATCTTGTATAATGCAAGCTTGCGCAGCAGTCAGCCTACCGTGTTGCTGCACTGAAAAACTTGCACTATTTACACGTCCTTACGAGTAACTTGCACAAGCGAGCTGGAAAGTAGCTCGCTTGACAAGCCGAGTAACTGTCTCACTGGCAAGGCTCATATACCTACCTACTAACAGTGAGAAAGGCTGGCTCGATCAGAGTGATACCACCAGGGTCAAAAGGTTGGCAGCGCAATTGTGATTCGCCTGGTGTTACGGGTGTCTGTGGGCGACGGCAATCGCTTGCGTCTTCTTGTCTGCCACCTATCACATAGGTAACATAAAGAAAAAAGACTGAGTAGGTAAAGTTGCTTAAATGGCTTAATGCTGTTTTATTTTATTTTATTTAAATGTTACAATTTCATTAAAACAAAATGGTACCTATTAACGAAAATGTTTCAATATCAATTTGATAAAATATCGTATTAAGATTTCAATGGAAGATTTAAATATGCTTATCTATTGATATAGAAATAATTAAGTAGATTTATTACCAAACTAGTGGCCGCCCGCAACTTCGTTTGCGTGATCTTTATGACTCTTGACTTAAAGATGATTATTTAAATAGAAATAAAAAAAAAATTACTTATTATAAATGTTCGTTTATTGGTTAATAGATTTTTAAGGCGGCTCATTGATATTTGATACGAACTGCTAAGGAATGGAACAACTTGCCGGCTTCTGTATTTCCAGAGAGCTACAATTTGGGTGTCTTTAAGTCGAGAGTGAATAGGCTGCTTCTGGGAAAGCACGCTACATCAGAGATCTCATTGTCACTCTCCATCAGGTGAGATGAGGTCAAGTCATCAACTTCTAATGAAAGTAACACCCAAATTATTTTTTATTCCATTAAGTGTAGTGTAAGCTGCAGCATATGCTGAGTTTGGACCTTATTGACCACCTATGTACCTGTCTATGTATGTAAGCACTTAATGTTCCTTTCCGTTTATCTTCCTACCTCTTGTTATGTATTCTGTGCCTTACTACTGTTGTGTTGTATCTGTTTTTGATGGTCAATAATGTTTACTTACTTACTTACTTACTTACTTAAGATGTAAGTAGGTATTCTATCAAGTTTGAATCTTATTTTTTATCCATCAATTCTGTCAAAGAATGTGTATGCAAAAGTTGAAGTAGATTGGGCCAAGGAATCACGTAGTCCCATGAACAAACTTGGAACCCCCTTATCGCTCCATTAGGGGTTTAAGTTCGGAATATCATCCTTATAGGAATCTCATCCAAAAATGCTCATCACAATTTGACAATTTTCCATTCCATTTCATCCCATATTTGTTATAGTGTAGCTGGGCTCTTAGAGTTCCACATCAGATGTTCCATGATCTTGATTTTTTTCATGGCATCATAAAATGCTCATTAATCGAAACAACTTTTGTTAAGGTGCCATTGACCTACCTCTTATAGTTTAGCTGGCTGTTGTGGTTCTACATCAGGAGCCTGGTCTTCAAATATAATATATCCTATAAGTTGCCCTGATATTACAGCTAAACAATAAAAAAGTTTCATTCGAATTGGTTCAGTAGTTTCCGAGATTAGCGCGAACAAACAGGACAAACAGACAAACAGATAACAGACAAACAGACAAACAGACAAACAGACAGACAAAATTTTAAAAATCATTGATTCATGTTCTGTTACTGTTTTTTAGGTCGTCCTAGGTTATTTTGAGATAAATATCTTCAATGTACAGACACAGCTTTTTTACATTTTTATTATATGTATAGATATTTGTTTATTTATCACTATAACGATAAGATCAAGATGATAGAATGTGATTTGAAGCGACCGTGAATATAAATTGATAAAGAAATGTTAGGTGGTATTTCCACATTTAGGTACCAACAATATGAGAAATTACGCTACGTTCGATCGCTGATGCGTTGCCAGCATTTTAGGAAGGGGAACTTACTCTCTTCTTTTGAAGGTAGGTACTTACCTAAGTCAAAGCCGTAGGGAAATATTGCTGCAGGCAATCCGTTCCAAAAAATTGATATTCGTTGATAAAAATCAGAGAAAAATAATAATAACACTTGAACACCCAGATCCTTGATCATCGTTCAAACGTTCCTGACGGATTTGAACGGAACCGGGAATAAAATGCAGTAATGATGACGTAAGTCTTCATAGAGCCCAAGGAATGGGTACGCTGACCTAACTTACGAAGCCGATATTTCTGAGAAACCACGCAAGAAACAACTAGGGTTGCCTTTAACTATGCAAGGCCTATCATTTGTCGACTAAACCTGTTCATTCACAGCATTAATATTATCAACACAAACAGCTATTAAGGCTGTGCATCATGCACACTAGTGAGTTTTTATTTCTTGTGGTTGATTCAGGATATTTATTTCATACTAGTGGCTCCCGGCGAACTTCGTTCCACCTACTTTTTGTTTAAATTCTCACCTTTTAGACCTTCCCTGGACTACGACAAACATTTTAAAACTAAAATCAGCTCAATCGGCCCAGCCGTTCTCGAGTTTTAGCCAGACTAACGAACGGCGATTCATTTTTATTTATATAGAAAACTCTCTGGATTGCACTCGAGTAAGATATTAAACATTTTTTAGAGTTAAGTCACTAGAGTACCTATTTATTTATCCCAAAAAGTGATCCACTTTAATTTTGCATTTGCATCTGTCAGTTTACTCCACATAATTAAAAATCAGTAGCACTACCATGAGTTTGAAATACTATCCTCGCTATCGAAACTATAGCTTTCTCTCTTTCATTGTGATGCATTTGAAAGAGACAGAGCAATAGTTTACGTTATGTCAGTTTTCGATACTGAGTTACAGTTATTAAAGGCGGATTTGCAGCAAATGCACCAGACTCGGTGGCTCAGGGCGGCCATTAAACATTTACGGCGGTAAAATGATTTGTTGGTTCCGTGATGCTCAAGCCTGTAATAGGTCACGAAGGCTACTAATTTGTGTTGCTGTAATCGATTGTTTCAGTATATCGATACTCAACCATCGGGTCAACCATCGGGTTGTCCTCAATAAGTGTTCAGGATAAGGGATAGTATTTCCGAGAGTCAATATAGGTAATTGATGTTGTCAATAGTATCGATAGGAAAATTGGCGTACCTACTTAATGCTAGTCAATACTATTGAGACTATAATCAATAGTCAATATATCGATTTACAATCGATAGTATAGTGGTTTCTTTTTAACATGCTTCAACCAAAAACAAATTAGGCGGGCAATTAGCCGATAGTGTAATCGATTGTTTCGATAAATGTAATATTGATACTTTTTGCAGTTATACACTGTCGATATTATAGATAGTATTGGCGTTATCTATACTCGTATAATGCCATTATATACATATAACGTACCTAACCTTATACAGGTTGTATCTTCACAGATCAGGTTGTAAATGTTCACACATTTACAACCGTTTGACCACGAGTTCTACCAACAATTCTAAACAACATTAGTTCAATGACTTTTTAAAAAAATTCGCATAAAAAAAGTCATCTTTCCATACAAAGTCGGTGACGTGACTTGGTTATTTTGTTGTAAGTGGAGTCAAAAACATTTTCGATGAATTTCGGAAAGTTGTTGAACAAATGTGGTTTAGAATGGTTGATAGAACACATGTTAAGGGATGTTAATGTACACAGATACAGCCTGACATGGATTTATTATTATTTTTGCTACGCCGTAGTCGGTTGAAAATAGGCAAAGAAGTCCAATCTTGTACTTTGTAGGTACTAATTTTGAAAATTCCTTTGAAAGTTTCAGGAGCCTATTAAAGCGCCGTAATCTACGCGTTGGGGAACAATTCTTTAGCTGTAAGGGTTATAGTCGGGTATTTCAGGTTGTTGACCTGAAAAGTAACTAATTAACGTACACTTTCAGAGACGGAATTCAAAAATTAAAATATGCCTTAAAAATTTATCACTGTAATTAGGTCATTTAATAGAGTTGTTATTATGTTATTACCGTCAATGTCTTTAAATCCATATTTAATACTGAGAAATTGATATCCCATCAAAAACTAACCAAAGTAGCCAAGGTCTGTGACCAAGGTAAAACAAGTTTTGTTTGTCGCTTTCACCGTCAAAATAAATGATATCTAAATAGGTGCCAAGTTCAACGGTTAGATCTATTTGGCTAGATCGGAATATATTTTTTAATGGAAGAGGCTTCTTTTGGAATTTTACGATTCTGATGTTAATTTTAATAAAAACGACTCATACAATGAGCTGACTAAGTACTAGGTGGCTTTAACACTTGTTTTACAGATACCAGACAACAGAGTAAACACAAATATACTATTTAAATAAATACATATATTACACCTAGACACTGAACCAACAACATAAGTGTTCATCGTAGGGATCGAACCCACAATCGTATGAAGCAGGGTGACTACCAAATGCGCCATTGGGCCAGTCGGCGGATGGCCGAATGGCACATTTATTAATGGTAATAAAAAACCATTACCTATCTGATTTAATTATGTTTGTCGTGAATACTTTCGTCTGACGATTATTTAAATTTTGCCTAATCAAATCAGTTGTAGATAAAATTGTTGTTATTAAACGTGATTTGTATTTATTTGGTCTTATGTTTATCTAACTAATTATTATAGGCTAGCGTGTGAGCTTAGTTCTAATTAGGTACCTACGTATTGATCTTTATCATAATCTACATTACCTACGTCAAATGTTAGAAGGTTTTCCTCCTATTTAACTTATCTTTTAAACTACTCATAAAGATGTAAATTCTATAGATTTAGACAAACTTTTTATATAAACCGAAAAGACAAAATGGTAGTGCGTTGCAATTGGCGCCCAGCGCCATCTATGGAAATGAAGTGAGAGCGCGATAGTAAGAAATATAGTGGCCCGCCCTTACTTTACATAATATTACACCCAAGCACAGAATAAACAGAAATATTCATTATATAAAGGTTTTCCAGGGTGGGGATCAAACCCACGACCTTTTGCGCATGAGGCAGGGTCACCACCAAATGCTACAAATTGTAGCGAGGCAGGGTCTCCACCAAATGCTACAAATTGTAGCATTTGTCGGTCACTCTGCTGAAAGACATACCTTTTGTAGGTACATAAGGTAATATGTCTTTCAGGCAGGCAAATAAAAGGCAGGTGCCTAAGAATATACGCGGATGGAACCGCGGGCCTCAACCAGTCTTCAGTAATTTTATCTGAACGTAAAGTAGATCATCTCTTTGTTCCATGGCACGAGGTATTGTTTGCAACAAACGGTAAACATTTACTTCGACCCAGTTTTATTTCGTTTGATGGATTGCGCGCGATATTTATACGAGTTTCAAAAGGGAGCTTTTAAGCGGAAAGTTTGGTGCTTCATCCTTGTTTTATTTTGGAGAAGCCATTAGGACTTCTTTGTTTTTACTAGTAGTTGTGATAACCTTGAATTTAAGGGTTCTCAAGGAGAGGATGAATCGGCTGGGAAAGTTAAGTTGCGTTGGGAAAGGGGATTGATGGACCCTTGAGCGTGCTTAAGCCCTTGAAATGCTTTTTTAAACTCACTTACATAAGTGGATACTTATACTGCTCACTCAAATCCTAATCCTAATCCTAACTAATATTATAAAAGCGAAAGTAACTCTGTCTGTCTGTCTGTCTGTCTGTCTGTTACTCTTCACGCCAAAACTACTGAACGGATTAAAATGAAATTTGGTATACAGATGATCTAGACCCTGAGAAAGAACATAGGCTACTTTTTATTGCGAAAAGGGGGTTGTAAGGGGTTAAAAGGGGGGTGAAATGCTACTTTTCCACGCGGACGAAGTCGCGGGCGGCCGCTAGTCATATCATAATTTAAGTTTTTTTTTTTTTATTTTATTTGCTTGTATACAGCAGTTTTAAATGTATAATTTAGATATTTTAATATTACTTAGGTATTATTGTTCACAATATTATTAATATGAATGAACTTACGAGTAAAAGATTATTCTGTAGCGCAACCATGAGTTGGCATCTAAAACTGACATAACGTAAACTATTGCTCTGTCTCTTTCAAATGCATCATAATGAAAGAGACAAAGCGATAGTTTTCGATAGCGAGAATAGTATTTCAAACTCATGGTAGTGCTACTGATAAGTGTATGATTAAACCAATCTAATTTTTCTAAATGTATCGACAAAAAATCTGTGGAAATTCTATTACGGTCAATGACAAGGGATATTTGTCAAATCTTCAGCTAATTAGCTTCTTAGGGTGACCAGACTGGCTAGGATTTTACTAGTTCTTAGGAAAAAGAGCCGGGAATTATTTTCATAAAATAAGGTTTGTAATTTACGACAATTGAGTTACAGATAACTTAAGTTGTTATTGTATAGTTATATTCAGCATCATCATCATTCAGTCAATAGACGTCCACTGCTGGACATAGGCCTCCCCCAAAGTTCTCCACACGGATCGGTCGTGTGCCACCCGCATCCAAGGGACTCCCGCGACCTTCACTAGATCGTCTCGTTAGTTATATTGGTTGGTCAAAAAAAAATTGCATTGCAAATTGACATTTTATAGCAAAACTAGTGGCCCGCCCTCACTTCGCTTCGGGACCGTAATTCAGAAATGAACTAATAGATGGCGCTGTGCTAAATTACATTGCGCAAGCGTTTCGAGTTTTCGGTTTACCTATAAGCCTTGTCGTTGTCTATAGAAGTTATGTTTTTATAAATAGTATAGGGGGTGCAAGTGGTCCCGCTCAACATCTTACGGGACCAAAGTCAACCTCACCTGCACGTGGCGCACCCTGCTGCACAACGGAAGAGGCTCTGGCGTACCCCACCAACCCGCACTGGGCCAGCGTGGTGGGTGTAGGCCCAAATCCCCCCCTAGATCGATTAGTAGGACCAACACAAGGCCCCAAGTGCCCGGCGGTACCGGAAGCCGAGCCAGCGATGACGGAAGCGGGCAAGGCGCCGGGACCAGGGGTGCTAAGAATCCCCGGGTGGCGAAAACCAACCGTCGAACAACCTTGGCCCTGGCAACCTACAACACACGCACACTGCGCACCGAACAGAAGCTGCTGGAACTGGAGGAAGAATTAAGCAGGATTCGCTGGAGTATCGTAGGTTTATCCGAAGTCCGACGACAGGGCGAGGACACGGTGATCCTTAGATCAGGGAACCTGCTGTATTTCCGGGAGGGCGAAGATCTATCCAAAGGTGGAGTCGGGTTTATTGTCCACAAGTCTCTCGTGAACAACATTGTTCAAATCGGAAGTGTGTCGAATAGGGTGGCGTATCTTATACTCAGAATTACCAAACGGTATTCGTTGAAGGTAATACAGGTGTACGCCCCGACCTCGACGCATCCCGACGAGGAAGTGGAAGTAATGTATGAGGATATATCTCGGGCAATGCATACTTCCAAGACTCACTACAATGTCGTCATGGGAGACTTCAACGCAAGGCTAGGCAAAAAGGGCGATGAGGAGTCGAAAGTGGGGCAATTTGGATCTGGGATCCGGAATTACCGTGGCCAAATGCTAGCCGAATATATGGAGAGGGAAGGACTCTATATGATGAACTCCTTCTTCAGAAAACGGCTGCATCGTAAATGGACCTGGGAAAGTCCGGACGGCGTTACAAAAAATGAGATAGACTTCATCATGTCGACTAAGACCCGGATATTCAATGATGTCTCAGTGATCAATTCGGTAAACATTGGGAGCGATCACCGAATGGTAAGAGGCACATTGAACCTCAATGTTAAATCCGAAAGGTATCGACTGATGAAATCTACGCTCCGCCCTGTAGCCATCCAGATTCAAACCCCGAGAGCTTTCAACTCGAACTACAAAATCGCTTCGATAGCTTGGAGAGCTGCGTAGATGTGGACAAATATAATGACAGGCTCGTGGAAGCTGTCCTTACGGCAGGTGCAAAGGTCTTCAGACCCAGCCGTACAAAAAAAGTGAGTAAAATTTCGGAACCAACTTTGAAACTCATGGAAGAAAGACGGAAAATGGTTCTGCAAACTTCTGAAGAAGCTCGTCGACGACGGCAGCTCAGCAAGCGTATCTCTAAGTGCCTATCTCGCGACATACGCCAATTTAATACGGAACGTGTTAAAGAAGCTATTGAGCGGAACAAAGGCTCCAAAGTGTTCGCTAGAGATTTGGCTATTGGAGAGAGCTTGCTGACTAAGCTGAAAACAGAAGATGGCAGGATCGTCACGTCACGCCATGAGCTCTTGGCCGAGATTGAAAACTTTTATGGACAGCTTTACGAGACATCACGCACACCTGTCTCCCAAGCCGTTGATAAAAGAGCCAAATTAACCCGGCACTACACCGAAGATATCCCAGACGTCAGCCTGTACGAGATTAGCATAGCTCTCAAACAGCTTAAGAACGGCAAGGCACCGGGTGATGACGGAGTCACAGCGGAGCTTCTGAAGGCAGGTGGACGAACGGTCCTGAAAGCCCTTCAGAAGCTATTTAACTTCGTCATCATCGAGGGAAAGACGCCCAAAGCGTGGCATACTGGCGTGGTGAGGCTTTTCTTCAAGAAGGGAGATAAATCCCAATTGAAGAACTACAGGCCTATCACACTGCTGAGTCACATATACAAGCTGTTTTCGAGAGTTATGACGAACCGTCTCGCACGTAGGTTGGACGACTTTCAGCCTCCCGAACAAGCCGGATTCCGCAAAGGCTTTAGCACCATAGACCACATTCATACGCTGCGGCAGGTTGTACAGAAGACCGAGGAGTACAATCTGCCATTGTGCTTAGCGTTTGTGGACTATGAGAAAGCTTTTGATTCTGTCGAGATTTGGGCCGTGCTACAGTCTCTCCAAAGGTGCCAAATTGACTACCGGTACATACAAGTGTTGCAGTCCCTGTACGCAAACGCCTCCATGTCAGTCCGTCTTCAGGACCAGAAGTCTAAGCCTATACCACTCCAGCGAGGTGTGAGACAGGGTGACGTCATATCGCCGAAACTGTTTACAACTTTGTTGGAGGACGTTTTTAAGCTTCTGGAATGGGATGGACTTGGCATCAATATGAATGGCGAGTACATGACGCACCTTCGATTTGCCGATGATATCGTAGTCATGGCTGAGACCTTGGAAGACCTAAGCAGAATGCTTGACGACCTCAGTAGAGTCTCTCAACAAGTGGGTCTCAAAATGAACATGGACAAGACGAAACTCATGTTGAACTCTCATGTCGTACCCACTCCTGTAAAAGTTGGAAGCTCTACACTGGAAGTTGTAGACGAATATATTTACCTCGGACAAAAAGTGCAACTTGGTAAGTCCAACTTCCAGAAAGAGGTCGACCGGCGAATCCAACTCGGCTGGGCAGCGTTCGGGAAGCTACGCAGCATATTTAGCAGTGTCTGAAGACGAAAGTCTTTAATGCGTGTGTATTGCCAGTGATGACATACGGAACTGAGACGTGGCCGCTTACAATGGGCCGCTTAAGAAGGCTCAAAGTCACTCAGAGGGCAATGGAGAGGGCTATGCTCGGAATCTCCTTGCGTGATCGTGTCAGAAATGATGAGATCCGCAGGAGATCTAAGGTCACGGACATAGTCCAAAGAATTGCGTGGCTGAAGTGGCAATGGGCAGGGCACATTGCGAGGAGAACAGACGACCGTTGGGGTGGAAAGGTCCTTGAGTGGAGGCCACGCGCAGGAGGCCGCAGTCGTGGCAGGCCTCCCACCAGGTGGACCGACGATCTGGTAAAGGTCGCGGGAGTCCATTGGATGCGGGTGGCACAGGACCGATCTGTGTGGAGAGCTTTGGGGGAGGCCTATGTCCAGCAGTGGACGTCTATTGGCTGAAATGATGAAATAGTATAGATGTTAACTGTTTACACAATGATGTATAATATTATAAAGCTGTATTATAATGATATATGTATGTGAGGGCTAGTATTCCCCCAAACTCCATAACTATCAGCTCACCCTATCCTCGAAAATCCATTAGATAGCTATTACATTTGAAAAACGTCACAGGACATGATAAAGGTTGTCGAAGAGTAATGAAGAGTGACAGGTACAAATTGAAGTTATCTATTAAAAGTATCTTTACCCAAGTTTTCAGGGAGCACGACAGTGAGGGCATGTCGAGCAAAAGAAAGTGGCACGCCCGTGCCATCTTTTCTCGTAACAGATCATGCTTTTTAGGGTTCCGTAGCCAAAATGGCAAAAAACGGAACCCTTATAGTTTCGTCATGTCCGTCTGTCCGTCTGTCCGTCTGTCCGTCTGTCCGTCTGTCCGTCTGTCACAGCCGATTTACTCGGAAACTATAAGTACTACAGTGATGAAATTTGATGGGAATATGTGTTGTATGAACCGCTACAAAAATATGACACTAAATAGTAAAAAAAAGAATTGGGGGTGGGGCCCCCCATACATGTAACTGAGGGATGAAATTTTTTTTTTCGATGTACATACCCGTGTGGGGTATCAATGGAAAGGTCTTTTAAAATGATATAAAGTTTTCTAAAAAACATTTTTCTTAAAGTGAACGGTTTTTGAGATATCAGCTCTCAAAGTCGTAAAAAGTATGTCCCCCCCCCTCTATTTTTATAACTACGGGGTATAAAATTCTAAAAAAAATAGCGGTGATGCATGCTAATTAACTCTTTCAACGATTTTTGGTTTGATCAAAGTATCTCTTATAGTTTTTGAGATAGGTTGATTTAACTGTAACATAATAAGTTTATTATATTTGCTGCTACGGAACCCTTTGTGCGCGAGCCCGACTCGCACTTGGCCGGTTTTCATTCTATATTAATTTTTCTTTCCATTCACCACTTAGAGTAATTTTCTGAGGAATTACTTTTGATATAAGTAGCCGAATTTTGCGTTAATGTCCTCTATCCTATCTCGTCCTAAGTGTACCTACGCTTAAGACCATAACTCAGGCTTTGACTGGTTTGGTAGTTACAATGAAGCGACAGCCGTTTTACCTTCGTTTTCCTTTAACAGAGGAACAAGACCAACTAAATGATAGTTACACGTTTCAAAACTGTTTTTTTCTGTTTGCGTCACTCATTTTACAAAATGGATAATTTAAAATAATATCGCATTATTTACATACGGTTCGAGTTCCTATATTTATGATACTTACACTCATGTTTATGATACACTTACCTACATACCTACTTTTGGAAAATCCAGAGGTGCATGCTCGAGTTCGAAACCCGACCTTCATTATGGAACGCGTTCTTAACCACGAGATATAAGATTTATTAAAATCCATTTAGTAGCTTTTGCGTGAAAGAACAACAAGCATACTTACCTTAGGTACATAGATACGTACATCCTCACAAACTTATATTTCTTACTAGTGGAATTTCCTCAATTTTTTTTATGTCATAGGTGGCAGACGAGCAGACGGATCACCTGATAATAAGCGATTGCCGCCGCTCATAGGCATATATAACACCAGTAGAGACACAAGTGCGCCAGCCTTTACCCCTTTCCCCCAATTGGACCTCCGGTACCCTCACTCACTCGGCGAAACACCATGCAGGCGCAGCTTCACGCTGGTCTTCTCTGAGACTGTTGTATCGAACTCCGGTCGAACCGGCCCATTCATACCAAAGCGTGGCTCACAGTTAAATGTCGGGACCGATTCCTAACTTTTATTGCGCCCACTCATCTTCAAATGTCAAAGCGGTGACGTCACAAAGACTCTAATCTGCACTAAACGGCGAATGAAGGCGTTATTAACTGAACAGGCTCGGGAAAGGTAGAAAAATTGTTGCTTTCTGTAAGATCTCGGCTCTGAGTAAACCTTTTGTTAGGGAAGTACAAAAGAAGGCATTACTTTTTTTT
This sequence comes from Cnaphalocrocis medinalis, assembly GCA_014851415.1. Lineage (NCBI taxonomy): Eukaryota > Metazoa > Arthropoda > Insecta > Lepidoptera > Crambidae > Cnaphalocrocis > Cnaphalocrocis medinalis. Next base: position 8,447,025 of record CM026285.1, on the reverse strand, counting down.
ACTTAGCTTTTATGCCAGTACACGCGTAATCATTTAACGCTACAAAGAAATTTAAATTAGGTAAGATTCAAGGTAATAAAAAATGTGTAATACGTTTTCATTGATGGTTTTGTTAGTTTAGTAGTGGCATAACCTCATTTCTTTTCGGAACTCATTAAGCTACAGGTTCCAATCTCTGCCAGTAGATGCCACTAGGTGTCGATTACATCGCAAGTTTCGTCATTTCGACTTAGATAGGTATTATAAGCCTAGTTCAAGTTAAGTAAAGGCTTAATACAACATAAGACATACGGTTACATATATTTACGAAGATAAATGCAAGTTTGAAAAGGCAACGTGCCTTACTTACTATTTAATATAATTATACCTATCTACATATTTGAATTTTTGGCGTAATGTCTATTATAAGCATTAAGAATAGTGATAAATCTTTAATTAAGTAAGTAATTAAAAATAAGTTTTTAAGTAAATTTTATTGTGTATATCAACAACATATTATTATGTTTTCACGCGTTTATATACTTACATTACACGTTTTGGTAAAATTCTATATTTTATAAACTAAATATTTATGAACACTAACAAATAAATTTAAAATCAACAATCACTTAACTTGAAACTAAACCCAAAGGTTGACTGGTAGAGAATGCCTCTTGGCATTAAGTTCGCCTATTGTATTAATATTTTAGTGCAATAAAGTTTAAAATAAATAAAAAAAATAAACTATCTAGACTTAAATTTACCTAGTACAGTCAGCCACACATCAGGTTAACACAATCTGTCAAATTTTCTCACCTGATATTTGACCTAATGTGTATGACAGTAGGATGAGAGTCGTTGGATGACATTTGACAGTTTTGTATACTTTGATGTGTGACTATACGTACATTAAATAAAATAGATAGTAACTTTTTTCATTTAAACGAAGCACTTACCCACTCACCATTCTCAGCACGCAACAATAGTCTATAGTCGGTTATAGCCATAATTCAAATTCTAACTTGAGCCTAACTTAGAAGAAACTTAGCCCAAAATTGGGAACTTCACCAGACAGTTTAAATAAAATATTATCGTTGTGACTTGTGGTGGCCAAGTTTAATGCTAAACCATGCTTGAGTTGGTAATAATTTTGAGGTTATTCAGATTAATGGTTAAATTAGTTTTGGAAGAGAAGAGCGACCAGTTGCGTATGTATTTTTTGTGATAGAAAAAATACTTACCTCTACATAAAAAGCGCCTGCACTGATTCGCAGAGTCAGTGAGGATACAGGAGGCGCCATCGTGGGAAAGTTGGTTAAAAGGTTGGCAGCAGACTTGTCACTTTTCTGTGTTGCGGGTGTCTAAGAGTGGCGGCAAAATAGTTTACCATCAGGTGATACGTCTGCTCTGCTGCCACCCTCGATACAAAAAAAATTGGATGAAAAATCACTATTTGTATCTACGTTTTATGAAACTAAATAATATCCTGTTACGTACATAACTGAGAGACATAACTTCTGATGAAACAGAAGTAGTACCTACCTACTTCTGTTCTTCATGAGTTATGCTCCATACTTAACTCATGGTACCTACTTTTATTTATTTATTTATTTGCAATACATATGACTACAGGTAACATAAGATAGCCTAGAGAACATATGCGCCTGGAAGGCATTGCAATTTGGAATAGACAGGGGCAGATATTTAAAATCTTTACTAAATTTAATTTACTTGAGTTTTGTCTAGTAAATTATGCATACATATACATAACATCCATTATATTTTATCCTCCAAATATTCGTTTACTGAGTAGTAACATTTGTTGGTAAGTAATTCTTTTATTAAATGTATAAACTTATTATACGCAGTCTCATTTTTAGGGTTCCGTAGCCAAAATGGCAAAAACGGAACCCTTATAGTTTCGTCATGTCCGTCTGTCCGTCTGTCCGTCTGTCCGTCTGTCACAGCCGATTTATTTTTATATAGTTTGGCAATTTATTATATAATTTGATCGACATCGGGTAAGGTCCGGAACTATGTATTTTTAATTTAGAAGGTATTTGGATAAGGTTGTTTTCATTGCGAGGTGTATGACATATTCAAGTTACTCTTTGGTGTATGATGACGAGGGAAATCTCCTTTTTTGGAATATAAATGCAGGTTTTTTCTGACTTCTGTTTCTGCAGGTTTTTCTTCTGCAGGTTTTTTCTGACTTCTGTTTCATCAGAAATTATCTCTAAAATTAAATAATTAAAATTACATATGTTCCGTTTATCCTTCGATAGTGGCCCGCCCTCACTTCGCTTCGGGACCGTAATTCAGAAATGAACCAACAGATGGCGCTGTGTCCAATTACATCGCGCAAGCGTTTCGTGTTTTCGGTTTACCTATAAGCCTTCTCGTTGTCTATTGAAGTTATCTCTTTATAAATAGTATAGAGAAGAAGAAGATAAACGGAACATATGTAATTTTATTTCAAAAGCTCTGTTATTCTACTGATCCACTATTCCTAAAATTTTCATCCAGCCAACGCAAAGTTAAAATATTGCCTGTTTCCTATTCACTGTGAATAGCTGCTGCAATCGCAGTCAAGGCAACGAGTACAGAACTCTAAAAAAAAACAAAAAAAGCCACCATCAAATATGTAAATCCGCGAATATTTTGGTTAAAAATCCCGTCGTCCATGCACCGGGTGCAAAACTGTGTAAATTCCGCGGCGCGTCCGAAGTGGCTCTTTGTTTGCCGTCGAGAGTGCTCGGTGTCGTGTCGCCTGACCGGCCGGTGTCGGCAAACAAGACACGACACACGGCCTGATAGCTCATAGAACTGGTGACTTGGCGAGGTTGGTAGTACACAATGGCCACCTCATGTGGAAAGTGATAGTTGCAGTTTGGTGGCATTCCACGTAGACGTTGACTTTGAATTTATAAATTGTAAATTGAGGCAACATCACATCCATTGACCTGGAACCAAACTAAGATTTTCCCTTATACTATCAATCTTTTGCTTGTACTAACAACGAAGGAACCACAAACACCCAGACCCCAGACAAATATCAGTCAACACAACGGCATACACGGCCGCTTACCATCGGGCGGAGTGAGGTCGTCTTGATTGTCTTCAATATAAAAATCAAATCAAAGTCTCTCAAGTAATTATTATTCTCTGTCTCAAAAATATTTTTGTAATCCTATCAAATAAGTAGAATATCTAAATAAAAGAAGAGGATATTTTGTGTTTAACAATGCCAATATTAGCTGTCTTTGAGTTTTTTAATCACATTGGCAGAAAGAGAGAAGACCACCTAAAAAAAAACCACAACCAGAAAAAGTAATCGGAAGAAGGCCTAGAAGCAGTGGTTGTACCACTCCAGCTCCACCGAAACACCACAATGTGTGATCCGCACTGCCAAATATATACTGAGTTGGCAGAAAATAGTCCGGAAAAAGACTAGTCGTCGAGACCACGACCCCCAGCATTGAGAACCAACGGCGGAAGGAGGAGTCGTGTCTATAGTAGTCAGCTGTAGCGTTATAATTTTTAAACCAGTTAGTTTTTCCCTTTCGCCAGTAGTGATTAGATCTTAAGAGCGAAGTTCGTGATCCTCGCGGTTCGTGGGTCGCACGTTTGAGTTTACAACAGGCACCCCACATCTAAGTCAAGCAGTGTCAGCGCAGGTCTAGTGGAAGCTAATAAACATGTCCATTCTCCTTACAACATATTACCCGTCTAAATATTACTTGCTTACTTACTACGTTTCGAGACTAAAATAACACCAGCGCCGATAGATAGCGCTGGGAGTCAATTACATCGTGCAAGTGTTTCGCCTTTAACCTTTTCGGTTTTCTTATCGTAAGGCCCAGACAGCAGACACAATCGAAAATCAAAATATGTTTTATGCCTTTTAAAAGGCTTTTGGAAATTACGACGCTATAAATCTTAAAGTTGACTATGCAAAAGTCTATTTATAAAGTTGGTTTCACTATTTCAAACGCTTTTATTATGGGACACTATTTGCAGTATAAGACTGAAATGGTGTGCGAGCGAGAAATGAATAGATTCGCCGCCATTTCCGATCCCATTCTTTATCCGCACAGATAGTAGAAATTGTACGCTCAAAAAACCACAGACAGTTTTGGCAGGAGGACAACATGTTTTAATTGAATAATTTTGAATATCTGGAAAGAGGAGTGTTGCCGGACAAACTGCCAGATCCGACGACATCAACGCCAGGAAGATCCAGATAGAAGAAAGTGGAGAGGCATATTATTATGCTGTGTGGGAAAATACATGCCGCCGAAGAAGAGAAGATCAAGACGAGTGTTTTAGCATGAAATACAAACAGCTCCACTGTTAGATTCAATATAACATCTCGGGGAGGCGGACGTTTGCATAATTCTTTGATGTCGCTGGTTTAATCTACCGAGAGGACTGAACGTGACTGAACTCAGTGGACATAACCTTAAGGATGGCGCCTTCGTGAATCTATTATAATGTGTCAATATAGTCGTGACATTAATTGAGGGCACTGCCGCTTATGTAATAGGGTATGGTAACTCCATTGTTGATAAATATCGGAATTCAATTAGTTCCCCAAAAATACGCTTTCAAGACTTTTGTGAGTGATGTCTATGGGCGGCGGCAATCGTTTACTATCAGGTAATCCGACTGCTCATTAGCCACCTATCACATAATCAATGTTAAAGACTCCTTTAAAGTATTTGCTCACCAATGTTACTGTTTGAGTATATAATAAAGCAATTAATTTAAGTAATCATGACAGTTGTCGAGGAATAAAGGTTAGTTCAACAACATGCTTTAATTTGGAAAGGTTCAGAACACATTTTTACCAGTAACAAGAGGTTGTATCACATATTGATATCACCAGCATTATTCCCACAATCCCACTAGCAACATCAAGGTGCCAATAGGTACTTATTGTACCTTGGTTATCTGACATGATTATGCTAGTAAGGATCATACCTACAAATCAAGACAAATAAAGCTTATATGCTTCGATATAATGAACGTAAATGCATCATAGGGCACTGATATCAACAGACAAGCTTGTAATTTACACATGCATCTACGTTATCACATTAGAACTGTCAATCCCTCAAATCCTCAGGTCAGTAGGGTCAAACCGAGACTGTTCTTGCTACCCACATTGATGACCAAATACCTCAAAGGTAACCTCAAACCGAGCAAATACCATTTGGAATTGACAGCCCTTACTAGTGGTTGACGAACTAATCAAGCAGTCAGTTTATCAAAGGATTCTATCTATATCTTGTATCCGGAACATCCGATTGTAGTTGGAAAACATGACAAAATCCAAATTGTTTCTGTTCAATACTTTTTGACGTCAAAACCAATAACGCCTGTGGGTGTAATCAAAGGAAATCCACAACATAACATTTCTTGAAGGATTGAGACTTGACATGCCTGATACTGTGGTTTTGACACAAAAAAATCTTATTAGGTATATTTATTGTATGATGAAAAGTTGAATTATCTTTGCTATAGTTATTAAAACTACTGTCACACTGGTGTCCCCAAAGATTTAAATCATCTTTGGGTGTCCCATAGAAATATGAATAAAGTGGAATAGAAAACACTTAATTGCTTATAAGTAGGGTATACAGTAGATGCCTATGATAATGATAAATCACCAACCAGCATTTGGCAAACGTGGTGATTAAGCCTAATCCCATCACAGTAATGATGATAAGTCATCGTCTAGTGATGCATGCTTCGATGTAAAACACGAAATTCTCATGAAAGGCGCGTTCAGCGCTGAGCTACCATTTGCTTTAATCGTTAATCTATTTCCTATGTTCAGATTGTCAATCAATCATCAGCAACCCACACTCGTCCACTGCTGGACATGTCTCCCCTAATGCACGCCACCGCTCCCGATTTTCGGCCATTCATCCAGCCCACACCAGCCAGCCTTCGAATATCTTCATTCCATCTTGTCACGTCCTATCTTGTCGTCTTGTTACGTTTAGATTGTATATTTATGTAATCACTAGTGGCCCGCCCTCACTTCGCTTCGGGACCGTAATTCAGAAATGAACCAATAGATGGCGCTGTGTCCAATTTCATCGCGCAAACGTTTCGTGTGTTCGGATTATCTATAAGCCTTGTCGTTGTCTATAGAAGTTATCTCTTTATAAATAGTATAGATAGATTTGCAACTTCCGCAAACCCAGCGGCTCGAATAAAAAATGTTGTTAAACTTCATTAAAATTGCAAGGCGACGAAGTCCCACTACATTATTAACAAAGGGATCTAATTTCGAAGTTGAAAACTTTGCCCCAAGTTTCGGGGCAAGGAGCTCTGTATATTTAAAGTTTGCTAGTTTGATCTATTGTCCGAAGTGCGGATTGGGATCATGTAAAAAAGATTTGGCCTTCGAAACTAAATACAATGTATGAATTCATCCCTAAGAACTTTGGTTCCCCTAGCCTTGCTATGGTCATACGACGTGCTAGGTATCATACAAATACTTATAGTAAAGTATCAGCCTATAAGTGCTTAAGCTACTTAGTACAGAGTCAGGTCAATGTAAGGGATGTTGCGAGAATTTATTTAATTATTTATATAGGTACGGTCCCATTGCTGGGCAAAGACATCCATCAAAGAAATCGAGTCATCGTTCGGTACAATGATGGGATTAGGCTTAATCACCACACTTGCCTAATGCAGATTGCTGATCACAAACCCGGCTTTTTGGTTCGACCCAGGAATCGCTGGATCCCGAGATCACGACCCGGTATTTAAGCTACAAGACCAACGGGCTTTGGTTTAGTAAGGATAAAAAATACGCTATGGGCGTTAAAATATGCCTCTTAGTGTTTGTGTAGGTATATGTCGTTGGAAGTTTTCAAAGAAAGTCCCATGTTGTTCGAAGGCCAAGTCAAACATAGCGTCGATGGAAATATGACCGCAAACTAAGCAAACTGAAGTCAAGCTCGTTCCGGCATTAAGCATTAAGTCGGCGTTTATACTTTAGTTTATTATCCCTCAAGCCGTCGTTAGTTTTACTGCATAGTACTTACGAGGATCGTCAAACCAGTAATGAAATGGAGCTTTGGTTGAAATGTCTAGGATTTTATTTTTCGATAAACAATTGTTGGTTTATTACTGCCATGGTATGAATTAAGATTAGAACGATCATATTTCAGTGACGGATGCTAGACAACAAAGGAATATTAACAAAATAATACTTAAATAAGTATTATATCAGACAAAGTCTAATAGCCATCCTATGGTTATTTGGCTCCCGAGTTCCCGACAATTGTCAGAAAAAAAATATGAGCGACCAACCGGATATACAAATAAAGTATTAGCCTATAAGTATACTGTGCCACTGCAGGGCAAAGCTCTCCAGCATAGAAATCAAGTCATCACTTGTATGGTGGGATTACGCTTAATCGCCGCTAGCCTAACGCGGATTGGTGTGATCATAAACCCGAGCAAAAAGTATGTTCGAAAAATTTATTTATAATAAAATTACAGTGTTTTTGACTTGGGTTTTAATAGCCAAAATGTTGTTTTTATACCTATACTCTTCTAATTTTTTTTACATCTCAGGATCTAACCAATAAGTATGTCCTTCTGCTGTGTCCAAACAATAAGTGTGTCTTTTGTATGGCGTAATAGTTAAGACTAGACCAGTACTACGGTACGGTAGTAGTTACGCCCCTGAGTTTGAAGTTCAAAATAAATGTTTTGCATGAGAGCGTGCCAAACAATTCAGTTTGTTTGTTCCGTTTCTATCCGTTTTGGTAATAGCCAATACACAATGTTTGGAATTCGAAATTAATTTCTGTTCCGCTAAACTACAAAGCTGGTCCATTCTACTATGCTTTGCTATGAATACGATTAGTGATGGAAAGTGCTTTTTGCGCTATCTTCTTCTATATGTTCTATATCTATATCTATACTATTTATAAAGAGATAATATCGATAAACCTTATATACAGACCGTAAAGGCGAAACAGTAGCGCGATGCAATCAACGTCCAGCGCCATCTATTGGCAGACAGTGGAACTACTGTCTCGAAACGAAGTGAGGGCTGGCCACTAATTTAGTTAAGTAAAAAGATAAAAAAGGTATTTTGTTTTAAACTTAGAAAAGGGCCCTGAGCTAGCAAGCTCAGTATAAGAACCTAAACTAAATGACCGCTGAGATAGTAGCAGAAATGCACATGGATTTAAAAATTAGATAGATTAAAGAAGAAAAGATAACTGTACGACGTTCCATAGATAATTGATGAGGTCAAATTCATCAATGCATTGCAGAAAATGAAACAAAGGAACCTTATGTGCCCAAAATGCTGACCATATCCAACATATTGTTACGCGTGTGCTTCATAAATCTGCAGACCCGCAGACAAACTTCTCTTATTGGAGGTTGTTGGTGGAATCCAGCTGAATGGACTAACACTTCATACATTTGCAGTAAAGAAAGAAACCGATCCCAGCCAAATTTTTCGTTACATACGCCGAATACGAGTCACAGTGGCCCGCCCTCACTTAGTTTCGATATTGGTACTAGTTCCACATAGTACCAAAAGATGGTGCTGGATGTTAATTGCATCGCGCTAGTGTTTTGCATTTTATAGAATTTACATACTTCTTAAAAATAGCAGATATATATAGATAGAAGTTATTAGTTAAATAAGCAGTAACCCTAACATGAACAAAGAGTTGAATGAAAAATGAGCCGAATGAGACTTTGTAAGACTTTATTAAATTGACCTTAGTAAAAAAATTGCATTAGACGTTATTAAATAAAATTAAACATTATTGAAATCTGGGGGCACGGCAGTGCCTCCTCCTTTTTTCGAAGTAGTTCAGGCTGTATATTTTAAAGATCGGTCCCAGCTAAAAGTATAGACTCTACTGGGGTGTTGCATGTGTCTATTGTCACGTCAATCGCTTACCATCAGGTGATCAGTCTGCTCGTCTGCCACCACCCACATAAAAAAACTATATACAATGTATGACTGAATTGATCAAGAAACAAAGTTTTGAGTTTAGGCTGGAGATGCAACACTGTTACATTTTGCACTGTGCCACAACCAAAGGAAAATTGCTGCGGTAAATTTCGCCTAAACGGTTTTTTATATTCGCCCATTTTTCGCCAGTCACTAAACCCCGCTGGAGTGAAGACGATTTCTCATCACCTACACCAATCGTGGTTTTTATTAAGATATCCAGCCAGATATAAATCTGACTTAATAGATTGTAGATGGGTAGGAATATGCTTTTCACGACTTGTAATGGTCGCGGTGTTTTTGAGTTAAGCCAGTCACAGACCTTGCTGTATTTTAGGTATTGCTTACGTTTTTTTTTTAATGTTTTTTTTTTCTAAGTAAAGTTTCATTCTTATCAACATGACTTTACGAGATTAGTGCAAACAATCAAATAGGTAGGTAAACATTTTTAAAATCAGTGATAATGTCCTGTACCTACCGTTTTCTTATAGATAATATTCAATGTAGTGCAGTTTCTTTTATAGTGTTATTATTATCTTCTTCTTTTTCTAGATCTTCTATTTTCTTCTATATCTATACTATTTATAAAAAGGTAACTTCTACAGACAGCGACTGAGCTTATAGGCAAATAAAAACGTGAAACGTTTGCGCGATATAATCGACACTAAGCGCCATCGATTAGTATGTTTCGGAACTTATACAGACAGGGACCGGGTCCCGAGACAAAGTGATGGTGGGCTACTAGATATTATAATATAGAAAAAAGTTGAGTAAGGAAGATTTGCGTGGATTCCAGGCTGCTGACTGGAAGTAGGTGGCGCAGGACCGACCTAGATAACCTCTCTACAGATTTAATATAAGTATCATCATCATCATCATCAGCCTGTTGCAGTCCACTGCTGGACATAGGCCTCTCCAAATGCTCGCCACTTTGATTGATCTTCGGCTACTCGCATCCAGCTCCAGCCAGTCCTCTTGCGCAGATCATCACTCCATCTGGCCTGAGGTCGTCCTACACTACGTTTACCGAGACGCGGTCTCCACTCCAGAACTCGTTTACCCCAACGGTTATCAGTTCTGCGGCAGATACGGCCAGCACTGCCACTTCAGCTTGCTAATCCGATGAGCTATGTCGATAACTTTGGTTCTCTGCCGGATTTAATATAAGTATAGAAAAATAATATCTTTCTATCTATATTTGTAGTTGACTGTACTATAACTGTGATGACTGCTGGCGATTTATGTGACATTGATACATTGTTCCATTTTACCTTTCACATATTTTACACTATTTTCATGGTCCTACTCGTGATGGTACCATAAAATAATAGTGGCGATCCGTTATCCAGGTTTCATTCGTTAGTAAAATTTGATATTGTGTTTTTATATTTTCCATCAGGAATGAAAATAAACTTGTTTACTCAACTTCATTGTGAAAACCAAACAATAACACTAGTGAAAAGTCTGCAATTCGTGTTTCACATTTTCACTGTATCTTGTTTACAGTGCTGGGTATGTTTTTCTATCAACATTGTGGGAACAACTTTATTATTAGTGTAATCTTGGTTTGTAACTTAACGAAAGGAATATGATAGATTAACGTTTATTCAGATACAGAGAATAATGTATCGCCAACACTTCGCACCCTTATTCAAACAAAGAAATAACTCAAAATTTCACATTTGTGGGAATACGCATTTGAAGTTTGACACCTCCGCTTAGTGTACTTCAAAATTAAATAAAAAATAAACTAATAACAATAGCCTTGTTTTAAAAATAGGTATGAATAGTTTAAAACATATAGAAATTAATTTGTATGGAGATCATAGTTATTTATAAAAGGAAGGTATTTATTTATATTGTTGAAAAAAAAGTTCGTACTTATTTCACTTTTTGATAAAAATATTAATTTAATTCCTGCAAAATGGTACGATGCAAGTCAGAATGTTGCTGTTTTTATTGTTATAATTTAAAAGGTTTCATCTTTTTTACTTTTAATCCAGTATAAGATAAAATTAAGTGTAACACAAAGACTTAAATTTATATAAAAAGGTGCATTTTCCCCCCAATTGGGCCTGCGGTGCCCTCACTTACTCGACGAAACACAGCGCAGGCGTTGCTTCACGCCGGTATTCTGTGAGACCGTGGTATCACTCCGGTCGAGCCGGCCCTTTCATGCCGAATTACGTTCTGCGCTGCGTAATTTTGCGCGTTATTTGTTATGTCGACGACGCACTGGTGACAGTCCGAGTTTTTGAACTTCGGGGTGCTACAGTACTTGTCACTGCTGCTAGGCGCGGATCCAGACCTCAAAAATGGTTGTGGGCATCTAGGGATTATCTGACTTGGGACATAGTGGAAGGGGGGTTCTAGCGGCTCGTTCCCCCTAGCTACGCCCGTGATTGTGGGCATCTAAGGATTTTCCGACTTGGGGTATCGTCGAAGGGGGGTCCTAGCGGCTCCCCCCCCCCTAGGTACGCCCATAGTTGTGGATACAACCTCCCCCGCCAATCCCCCTCTCCCTCTCTTAGAATCTCTTAGAATGCTGATCCTAAGTTGATAGAAGAAAGTGGTCTCAAGTAAATTTAAGGCTGTGGGCATGCCCACAGTGCCCACAATGGTGGATCCACGCTTGACTGCTCTGGCAGAGGTTGTGTCAAGGGGTACACTTCACAAGTCCGAGGCAATCTGGTTTCTCAGTCCTCGGAAAAAAAGTCCTCCTGGATTCACCATTGTGGTGGGTGGGACTACCATCCCAGTTGGAGCTACCCTTAAGTACTTGATACTCGTGGTTGACAGCAGATGGGAGTTTACCGGGCACCGGCAACGGCTGGTCCCGAGATTAGTTGGCGCTGCGGGGGCTCTTAGTCGGCTGTTGCCCAACCTAAGAGGAGCCGATGAAAGCTGTCGCCGTTTTAAAAATGGTGTAGTAAGATCGATTGCCCAATACGGGGCACCGATCTGGTCGGGATCATTAAAGAACCGTCATAAGGCTTGTTTCAAGTACTAAAGGTCATGGAAGTTCAGATAATTATAGGATACCGTACCATTTTTCACGAGGTGGCGTGCGCCATAGCAGGTCCCCTTAAGGGATCTAGACGCAGAAGTCCAGGATTTTGTTTACTGGCAAAGTGCTCAAATTCGCAGTAAAATGGTGCCGGGTGTTGTGGTTCCTTCGTTGTTTCTGGATTCCATAGTACAAGGGAAAACCTTAGCTTAGGACCAGGGCAATGTATGTGATATTGTTTCAATTTATTTATTCATTTTTATTTATTCTCCGCTGGACGCAGTAGTGCGGTAGTAAAGAGCTGCTCAGGACACGGCACTAAGTGAATGGCGGCGGCGGAGCCTAAACTAGTTCGACACCGAAGGTTCTGAATCACGACGTCGGATTCTGGAGCCGGTCTGGCCCATCTTAGACAGATGGATTCGAAGAAAGTGGTGTGGATCGATGAGCTATCTGTTGACACAGATCCTCTCATGACATGGCTAAGTTGGAAGGTATCTATGCATCGTTGCCGGTGCAGATGTGTACGACTGTGCGGAAGATACCGCACAGCACACAATGGCGGAATGCCTGCGTGAGATGAATCAAGGACAACATTAACCGCCCTTGGAGATCGGAACCTCTTATTGCCGCCCGTCCTAGAGAAGATGGTCAGTATTGGAAAGTGCCTTGGAGTTCTGTTTCATTTCATTTAATAAAATATGCCATCATGTTACACCACGTAAAAGGATTGACTAGGAATTTCAAAAAAAACGATTATCGAATATCGGAGATCTAATGTTCGAATATACGGAACAGTTTATATTAAATTTTTTCGAATATTCGATTGCAAGCCCTAGTTGAGCGGCGTACGATATATTATATTTATGTACAATGACAGTCATACAAGAATTAATGTACGAGCAGGCGTATAATAGACACACATCGCAACACGAGCGGAGTCACAAATCCCCTGCTAACCTTTTAACCCCCTTTCTCCCCGATGGAGCCTTCAATACCATCATTTATTTTCTCGTCGAAACACAGCGCAGGCGTAGCTTCTCGCACTGGCACTGCCGTGCCTCCAGATACTTTACAATCAAATAGATATAGATAGTTACTTTACAATCAAATTTGGTGTCATTCAATGTATGATGAGGGTCATACTTTTTTGAATCGTTATCAGATACTAGCGGCCGCCCGCGACTTCGTCCGCGTGGAAAAGTAACTTTTTACCCCCCTTTTAACCCCTTACAACCCCCTTAATATTATTATGTTGATAGCCTATAGCCTTCCTCGATAAATGGACTATCCAACAAAAAAAGAATTATTCAAATCGCACCAGTAGTTTCGGAGATTAGCGCGTTCAAACAAACAAACAAACAAACAAACAAACAAACTCTTCAGCTTTATTATATTAAGTATAGATTGATGTATTTTGATCAACTAAACCTATATCATCCGCGTCCTAGATAATGACGCCATGCTAAATACAGATTAAAATTGCCATTATTACGATACTTTCAGTAACGTGACATGTATGAATTTACTTTAATAGTGAATTAATTTAAAAAGTTGAAAAAGTAATATTTCTAAAGTTATTAACACAGAGACTCAACTCCAAATACCACAACGGTAATCGTGAATTAACAGTACAAAATTGAAATAAGTCTTATTAAGTTCAGTATCTTATGAAACTTTTAAAATAAAACAGAATTATGTCTAAAATGATACGTAGTAATTTCAATTTTTTTTCTAATAAAGTGAACTAAGTATAAATTATTGCACTATTAGATTAAATATTAGAGAAAATAAATTTTATCTGGCAGCAAAACACCGCAATGTTTGGTTTTATTTCACTCAAACACGGAAGAGCAGCGGTCAAACCTTGAACAAAGCTGGCACATCACTAAATCTTTCGCTTTACCGGAATCAACTTGTTCGCGCGTGTTAGTAAAAGAGAGGCGGACCATGCGCTGTCTCCCTCAGTTTGCTCGTATTTGATTGGCTGTTCGAGTGAAACGATAGTCCTTGTTAAGTTATTACAGTTTTTGATGAAATCTCGGAAAACGCGAATTTTGAGTTATTTCTTTGTTTGAATAAAGGTGCGACTTCGTTTCGGGACAGTAGTTCCACTGCCTACCAATAGATGGCACTGGGTGTCGATTACAACGCGTTAGTGTTTCACCTTTTTGTTTTGTATATAAGGTTAGTCTATGTCTATGAATTTTATCTCTTTATCTATACTATTTATAAAATGATAACTTCTATAGACAACGACAAGGCTTATAGGTAAACCGAAAACACGAAACGCTTGCGCGATGTAATTGAGCACAGCGCCATCTATTAGTTCATTTCTGAATTACGGTCCCGAAGCGAAGTGAGGGCGGGTCACTATTAATAGTTAATAGAAGATAGAAGAAGAAGATGCGGTAGACGATCCGATGGATCACATTCTAATTTTTGATAACGCTGAACCTCATACCAATAATTTAATAATTCAAGTTGTAATTTAAAATTGAAATCAGGGGCTTCCCCAACCCTACTGCTCCTGGAGAAAGCACGGGGGGCGGAAGACGTCCCCCTATATCCTTAGCCATGACTCAAACTTTTTAGCTGTCGCTTTAAAGGTGTTAACGATCAATCAAATTTAATAAAATTGGGTGACCCAGGAAGTTTCTCACAAAATGACTAACCATTTTCTTAACAAAGGATACAAAAGGTCATTGTCTTGAGCTAACAGGCTATCAGGTATCTCGGAGTGTTTCGGAGTGAATGACAAAGGCGTGCGGGAGAGAATACGATACAACAAACTGCCTTATAACACAAATTTGTGGCAGACGGAAAAGTTAAGTTGTTAAGATTAAATGGGAAGTAACTATAATTAGAATAGAATAGAATAGAAAAATATTTATTCAGTGTAATCACAGACAAAATAGGTACCTAAGTTAGACTATTACATAAACAAGACACCGAAAAGACATACACTCAGCATGTATTGCATATTACAACATTTGCTGTAAGCTTCATATAAAAATATTTGTAATTTACTCTTAAGAGCTGTGGATTTTGAATTAATGAAAAATAAAATAAAATAAAATGTGTCAGGGAGTCGGTGACTCCTTGACGCTGGTCTTCCATGTGTGCCTAGAGGAAGAGGACTACTGCACGCAGGCAGCAATAAGCAAAATACAATCAATATTTAATAACAGTTAATACTAAAATTACTTGTATTGTATTGCAGATGTCTATGGGCAGCGGCAATCGCTTACTATCAGGTGATCCCTCTTCTAGTTTGCCACCATAAAAAAAAGAAAAATCTAACCTTATCGATCTTTTTGATATCAATATTAGCTACAGCAGACCTTCTGATTTTGCTTATTTTGTGTCATTGTTCTCGGACTCGAATTAACAGAGCAAAAAGTTCTCTAAGGCGTCGCATTGCACTTTCACAGCAAATAGATTTATCTGCGGACCTCCATTAAGGTGAAACGTAATATTTCACGGAGTTAACACAATGCAAGCTCCCTTCTATTGTGTACGAGAAGATTTTTTCTGAGTGAATCTTGATATATCTCTTTTAGAGATGTTATAGGTTTGGTATTTTGGAGCTGAGAATATTATGCGGGTGCCTGTTAGATGGTTTTTGTATGTGATAGGTGGCTGACGAGCAGACGGATCACCTGATAGTAAGCGACACCTGCAACACCACTAGAGACACAAGTGCGCTGCCAACCTTTAACTCCCTTCCCCTGGATTGGGCCCCCGGTACCCTCACTCACGCAGCCGCACCGCTTCACGCATGCGCATGCATTTTTTAAGTAGTTGTACAATTCCGGCGCCGACGTCAGTTCCGATACTCAAAGCAAAATTGCATGAGCTATTCAAAACATTTTTCTAAGCACCTTCTTTATTCTAAACCCTTACCGATAGTTTTATTTCGGATATCAGAAACCCATTTTCGGTTTCGTTCACAGAACTGTATAACATCCCTAATCTCTTTGTAATGTTCATTTCTTTTCTCAGACCAACAATCGGAATAAACATTTTTCGCCCAAATATGGACCTTAATTTGGGACCAGATTCTTTGCGTAAGTATCTTTTTTATTTGTAGGTGAATAGGCGAATGTCGGTTAATGTATTTTTAATGCATTGATAGGTCATTTAGTTGTCGATACAAATGGCGTAGGTACTTTTGTTCCTACCTATTTTATTCTGTACAAAATATATTTTGAATTATTGATAATTATTGATGCACATCTTGCATGCACAATCACACTTGCAATGCACAATCTTGATAAAAAGTAGATTATCTACTTTTTAGATATTCTTTATAGATAATGAGTAAAATTTTGAAGGTCTTATTGCTGGAATCGAATAAGTACCTATACCTTCAAAATATATATAGATACGATATACAATACATTTATAAGTATACGAGACAACCTAGTGTATAAATCCTATAGTCCTCCTACCGATTCAGCAATGCACGCATGCACCTAGGTACATATTTTGGTGATCAAGTAAGTGCGCGAACACAGATGCACTCACTCTCTATTCCTGACCCTCATATTTCGTGGGGATAACAGTGTGACAAGATGGGATGACGACATTCGAAGGCTGGCTGGAGTGAGCTGGATGAGAGTGGCCGAAAATCGGGAGCGGTGGCGTGCATTGGGGGAGACCTATGTCCAGCAGTGGACGAGCGTGGGTTGCTGATGATGATGATGATGAACAGTGTGACACGAACGTTGCACGGGGGAAAAGACCGTTAACTTTCAGACTTCGGGCTGACACTGAGAATTTCTCAACATAATTTTTTGGTCCGATCCGGGAATCGAACCGGGGATCCTAAGCGCAGCTCTCGCTTTAGACTGCAATTATCTACCCACTGCGCCACGGAGGCAGTCAAAGTCTATCTCCCTATAATTGGTAAGTAAACATGAATGAATTCTCCTGTTAAAACTGAGCTACAATCGATCTACCTAATGCAAATGATGACGTCACTTTCATACCTAATACAAGACCGCTAAGCGTGTCTAGATCCTCTAAGAGCCTAGGAGACGTGCCAGTGAGCCGGATAACAAGTATAGGCCCGGCTTAGCACATCTTGGACAGCTAGAGATTGGCTCAGACAGGGGGGCAATTCTCGTGCCCTCGACATTGAAGTCGAATTAGAGATTTGTATAGACGAATGTAATACTATGAAATCTCTATATCTATTGTCAACTATAAAGGGGCATTTTATACTGTAATATTTGGTTAGCGCATGCCACAGGAATCGACCTGCCGAAAGATGATGAGATGTTAAGATATTGACAAAAGGTCAATATTATTGGGACGATTGAAGTGTGTGTGTGTATTTGTGATGAAGCGAGGTCGACAGCGTACTTGTGACTCTACTGGTGTTGCAGGTGTCTAGGGCGGCGGCCATAGCTTACCATCAGGTCATCCGTCTGCCCGTCTGCCACTTATCATATAAAAATGTGCGTGTTTTCTTGGATACCTTGCCTGTAGCTGAGATATTATATGCTGCTGCTTTTCAACATTATTGTAGTAACAATTGCATTAACTGTCTTTAAAAACACTGTCCATGGTCCATGGACGGCGGCAATTGTTTACCATCAGGTGACCCGCCTGCTCGCCTGCTACCTATCACATAAAAAAAAACTCGCTTTTCTTATTATACTTAGAAGGATATTCTTAAAAAATTTACCTTACTAAGTGCATTTGCGAGTAATACCTACGTGTAGTCTGATCTAATTTCTGAAGCCAATACAAGTCTAGGGGGTAATGAAATCTGTGGTAACGAAGTTTGTCTCAACATTCAATTTGGAGAGGTGTGGGATGATCTTGGGAGCGATGTTCGTAATAAACTAGTTTAACCTTTCTTTTAAATAAAAGAACGAAAACGTAAATACCCACCATCATTGCACCGCCTTACACCTCGTTCAAATTTTAATGTCCTTTACCCAAAGGTAGCCTGGAAGAGATCGCTCATAGTGATAAGGCAGCCTTTTTTGTACATTACTCCTTTAATAAACTAACTAAGTTTTATACCTTTGTTTTGTGTGTAATAAAAAGTATATTCATTCATTAATTCATATGATACCCCATCATCAAAAATGTCCCGTTGGTCGCCCCGTTGGTCTAGTGGTTTAAGTACCGGGCCGTGATCTCGGGGTCCCGGGTTCGAATCCCGGGTCGAGCAAAAAAAAATATGCTTCGAATTTTACGAACATAGCTCGGGTTTGTGATCACCAAACCGCATTAGGCAAGTGGTGATTAAGCCTAATCCCATCATAGTGGCGACGATTTGATTTCTATGATGGAGGCCTTTGCCCTGCAGTGGGATAGTATATAGGCTAATACTTTACTTTTTTACTTTACATCAAAAATGTAAATGTTAAATGTAAGTCACGCAGTGCATACTTATTTATTTGTAAAATAATAGACAGTCCTCTTATTACATTTATTTTTATTTTAGTAATATCGAGCCACAGGATCAACATCGGAGTGGCTGTGATGTGACATGACAAAATAATCCAAGTATTTACCCAACTTTACGCCCACACACCGTTACTGTTTTTTGGTAGTCTGACCCCGAATGACATTGTTCTTCTTGTACATGTATTCTAATTATAATGTTCGTCAGGGATAGAGAGGCCGAGAGACCTATGTCACAGGTTTTCAACCAAGTATCCTCCCTTATTGTATTTTTTTATGTGATAGGTATGTAGTAGACGAGCAGGCGGATCACCTGATGGTAAGCAATTGCCACCGCCCATGAACACATGCAACAAGTGCGCTGCTAACCTTTTATCCCCTTCCCCCCGATGGGCCTCCGGTACCCTCACTCACTCGGCGAAACACAGCACAGGAGCTGCTTCACGCCGGTTTTCTGTGAGGCAGTGGTATCACTCCGGTCGAGCCGGCCCATTCATGCCGAAGCATGGCTCTCCCAAAATTAACCAATTGTAATAAAATGTTACCTAATGTTCTACCGAACAAAGCTGGGGTTTGTAATCATAGTAGCGATGACTTGATTTCTATGATGGAGGCCTTTGCTCTGCAGTGGGTTAGTATACAGGGTGTATCTGTGAACACTTACATCCCTTTAACCATTCGTTCTGTCAATCATTTTCAACAACATTTGTTCGACAACTTTTCCAGATTATTCGGAAAATTTTTCGACTCCCCATACAAAATGACCAAGTCACGTGACCAACTTTGTATGGACGAAGACGAAAATTTTTTATGCGAATTTTCAAAAGTCATAGAACAAATGTTGTTGAGAATGGTTCCCTATCCCTTCCTGTTAACATAATAAATAACATATTTAAACACAAACATAATAAATAAACAACGTGTAGAACACGTGATTAAAGGGATGTTTAAATGTTCACAGATACAACCTGTATAGGCTGATACTTTACTTTGTTATTATAATAGGTAGGCCTACCTATTTATTTATGCCAAAGCGTGGTTTCCATTCCCACTTGTCTGCTGGCTTGCCTCTTGATCTGTTGTTCCACGTTTTAAATTACAAACATAGGCTACCTGTATTTGGGTGAGTTCCAAACGAAATAGCGTGTAACCCGTGGCAGTGACAGACGCAGCGCAGGCCTTTTGCCGAACCTCAAAGCGCTCAAAGGCCGCTCGTTACATATGCAAAGCTACTACGCCATTCTGTTTCGTACTTACCAAACTAATTTCAGGGCCTATGCACCAAGTTGTTATAGAATTGCTCATATGATAATGCAAAAAAAGACTGAATTTATTCAGGAAAGGTCTTCTACCAAACATTCTGAACAATATTTGTTGGGCTTGGTCTGTATGCTGATCATAGGGCCACTAAAATGGCAGATATCAGCAGAACACAATATATTTTTCAAGGGCACGTTCAAACCAAATCACCCCATAAACAATAAACCAAACAAGAATCTATCCACAAAAACATTTTAAAAGGAGGCTGGTCGAGCCGTTGATCCACAGCAACATTTCTTCAACGTTTTGAAAATTCATCATTTTGAAATTTTGTAGAGGGGCTCAAAACGATTCCTTACCACCGGGCTAATGCTAGAAATTCCTACACCCTATGCTTCAGTTTGTACTATTCTATTACCTTTATCTACATAATCCATGTAGTGTAATGTGGACTCCATTTTGCGCACTTAGACTCTCTTTCGGTCCATTGTACGTACAGCCATACATCAAAGTATAGGTACAAAACTGTCAATTTTATTCAATCAATTCTCATCTTACTGTCATACACATTAGGTTGAATATCAATTGAAAAAATTTGACAGGTTGTGGTAACCAGATGTGTGGCTGTCTGTTCGTGATGGGTACATGATCCTTAATTTTATTCTGTGCTATTTATTTACCTGACTTGGCAACAGCAAGTTATGCTTTCACAGGCATAAAACAAAGCAAGTATCGCGTCGCGTGACAACTGCAGATAGCCTTCTGTATCGATTTCTCTAAAATAATGCAAACTAGCCTACCTCACCGGTAGGGATAGAAATATCACGGTGTCAAAACATATGATTCATATAAACCTCACACGTTTGGGTTTGATGAAAAAGAAAATCGAGTTTCAATCTAAGTAGTGGTTTAAGTACCGGGTCGCGATCAACAATCCGCATTAGGCAAGCATGGTGATAAAGCCTAATCCCATCATAGTAGCGATGATTTGATTTCTATGATGGAGGCCTTTGCCCTGCAGTGGGACAGTATATAGGCTGATACTTTATTTTGGGGTATGGGGAACTACCAATTTTTTTTTCTATTTCTGTATGACACTCTTAGTCCAGTTCACAAAATACATTAACTTACAAAGTTTTTGAATGGTTCATGGTTCTTATAAATAGTTTTGGAAAAAAGGGGCTGTGATATATGGACGCACAGACAGTGATGTCGAATCTATAAGGGTTCCGTTTTTTGCCATTTGGAAAACAGTCCTACTGAAAAAAAAAACATTATCTATCCCATTTATAAAAAGTAAACATCTATAGATAACCACAAGGCTTATAACCGAAAAGACGAAACGCTTGTGCGATTTAATCAACACCCAGATGACTTTTGGCAAAGATTGGAACTTTGTTTCGGGACTTAAATTAGTTATAGTAAAATAGTGGCCCGCCCTTATTTAGTTTCGGGACAGGTTCCACTGTCTACCGATAGATGGCGATGGGCATTGATTGTATCGCTCAAGTGTTTCGTGTTTTCGGTTTACATAAAAGGCTTGGCGTGGAATATGAGATTACCCTCTTTATAAATACTAGTATAGATTAAAGAAAAGCACAATAGATAGAGAAGGAAAAGTTAAGAAAAGAAAATCAAAAACTGAAACCTAATGATGAAAGTCAAACAAAGTAGGATCTACTTGGCAGTGTCTCAAAAATGCTGGCACATTCCTGGATGGATTTCAATGGAAATTGCAAATTCCTATATTCGGTCAGCTACATTTTGGCTTGGCAAAGCCAAATATATGAACGAATGGATTGAGCGGGAATTCGTATCATGATCATGATG
The DNA here is from genome assembly GCA_014851415.1 of Cnaphalocrocis medinalis. Lineage (NCBI taxonomy): Eukaryota > Metazoa > Arthropoda > Insecta > Lepidoptera > Crambidae > Cnaphalocrocis > Cnaphalocrocis medinalis. Next base: position 8,425,516 of record CM026285.1, on the reverse strand, counting down.
TTAATCTACCGAAGCTTTTATGAGGAATTCATGAAAATCAATTCTTTAAAATTCAAATTTCCTTTCCACTGAGCCATACCGGGTTCGTAGGGATAATCCGGTACTTAATGCTGCTGTTTAAATTGTTGTATACTGGCAAGTGGGTTATTCTTCAAGGTGTAACTTTCGTGGAAGTAAAATTAGTTAACATTTATATTATCTACTATTTAATTGGCTTCTCCTCAATTCGTTATAAATGTATAAGTACTATCATATGCCCAGGAGTATGAAGAATAATTTGTACCAAGTTTCGTTGAAGTTTTTATTTGAATTATAAAGAACATACTGACAATCAAAAATTCTACTAATTGAATTTTTGGCATCAGTATCGATCACTTAACACCCTCTGATAGTTATTTTGAAAATATATTTAATGTACAAAATTGATCTATCTACAGATTTATCACAAGAATGAAGAATAGATTCAGTATTGATGTGGGCCATGCTTCGGCATGAATGGGCCGGCTCGACCAGTGATATCACGACCTCACTGAAGACCGGCATGAAGTTATGCTGTGTTTTGTCGAGTCAGTGATGGTACTTCGTTTCAAACAGGACTTCCCATGCTTTAGCCCCAACTTTAGCTAAGGCGACATGAAATGCGAAAAGTTTTCAAAATAAGTACATTCCGCATTTTAAAAATAATAGTTACGGACGGATTAAAATTTATAGGAAAAGAGTAAAAGGAGGGTACCTCTGATAAGTAACGCTTAAAAATAATGGCAAATTCTCAAAACAACGCAATTATTTCGGTTTACGAGTAGGAAAAATATAATTCTTACTAAAACTTTCAATTGTCCAACCGAACTCTTGTAGAAAGTACCCCTACCGTACTTACTTTTTATTTTCCATTTGCCATTTCGTAGATTCAGTCATTCTATTTTTATGTTTTATACCTGCGTACCTTTCCATAAACAGGTAAAATGATCGGATATGATAATGTAAGGACTATGTATGCAGATGTCAGTACAAAGCTAGGCTTATTCCCAGTCGTCACGTCTGGCTTTTGTTTTATTGAGGACAATCAAGATGACCTCTCTCCGCCTGATGGTAAGCGGCCATAAGATCCAAATATGAGGTTGACAGTCACAAAAGAACTAACTTTTTTTTGAACTAATTACCTATTTTTTTATGTGATAGGTAGCAGGCGAGCAGGCGGATCACCTGATGGTAAGCAATGCCGCCGCCCATGGACACTTGCAACACCAGTGGACCCTACCTACCTATTGAGTTCATGTCATCCTCACCCTGAAGGGCTGCTGAGATAATTGCTACTTTCCCAATGGGACAAACGAGAAAACAGTGTCATTTGTTGCTATTGCTATAACCATCCGCCTCTCATCTCACCATCAGGTGATCCGTCTGCTCGTCTTTCACATATCACAAAAAAAAACAATATTAATGGTCTTACTTATTCACAAAGAAATAAATTAAACTAAAATTCCGTGCAAAACCACTGCCCGATGGAAATTAAGCAAAACTCAGTGCATTTGAATTTAATATCTTCAAACGTGGAATATCCGCATCAGCAGGACGTCGTGCACGCTATGCAACTTTCAGACTAGCGTGTTTTCCTGAGGCTATTTCAATGTGCTAGGTGGCAGACGAGCAAACGAATCACTTGGGAGAGATTGCCGCCGCCCATAGACACCTGCAACACCAATGTAACAACCACACTTGTGACTCTACAGACACGTGTGCTGCCAAATTTAACCACCCCCCTTTCCCCCAATTGCAAAACTGCAACAGCGCACTTGTGACTCTGCAGTCACAGGTGTGCTGCCAACCTTTGACCCCCGCGTTCTCCCCAAATGGGTCTCTGATACCCTCATTAACACTCCACGAAACGCAGGTGCTGCGTCACGCCCGTCTTCTCTGAGGCCGTGATATTAATCCGATTGAGCCGGCTAATTCTTGCCGAACGTGGCTCTACCACGGTTAGCCAATACAATTTATAGGTACCAAAGTATCTTACTTACATGTAGGTAGCTCAACACCCGCGCTTATACGTGCTTACACGCGCGCTATGTCAAACAACAAGATAGCGGCACGGTTGCGGTTTCATTAGATGATGAGGTTGTACGTAGTGCAAGATAGCGTATTTATTAGCCTCCTTAGCCTGCCACGCAGCCACACAATATAAATCGTACTGTTTGGACGTCACTTAGGGCCTTTTACTTTCACTTAGTGGTCACATAAGACCCACTAGCAGATTTTTGGAAAGTTTAAAACACAAGGAGTGTAGTTTAGCAAAAATGACAATAAAACATTTTATGACTGACAATTTGTAGTTACGACTGTATGTGAATGTGGGTATGAATGTTTATCTGTTCCCTCATAACTTCTAACATGAGGTGTCGTTAGAAGCCTCTTTTTTATTCTAGAGGCGACAAACGAGGAGGCGGGTCACCTGCTGATAAGTAATCACCGCCACCCATGAACATCTCTTTATTCGGGCGCTGGTTGTAGACGGATAAAAAAGTCCATCCAGATCCGACCAGATCGAAATTTGATCCAAAATTTTGTAGCATTTTTCCCCTCTAGGGTAAAGGTGGGATAGATGCTGTAGTGGGATAGATGCCTCAAACAACATAAGCGACCTGTGCGAACACTACACTCATAGTCTTTCGCGTATCCCCTCCCCTGAGGAAATACAAGCGTATCCCCTCCCTCCAGTCGACGCTAAGAGCAACATTAAGGGCTGAAGTCACGTCGCTACATGTTGTCTGAGCCATCTATCCTACTACGGCATCTATCCTACCTCTACCCTATAGAAAAAACGCTAATCTAGTGAGGTTCTAAAGAGCCAGCTAATTTAATCGCGGCTCATATCGCCGGCCACACGTCGCGTAAAGCTGTCCCTCTGTGCATGTTAAGCGCGACAGCCTTATCTATGTCGAGTTCAGATAACTACTACTGATTCCTGCATAATTTATGACTAGTATGGGTTGGTAGAAATCGGTTACGGCTGATGACGGCAGATGTTTTCCCAGGGGAGACCGTTATGGCCTTCACCTTGTCACATGTGGGGGACAAGGTGGTGTGGGACTCTAATCCCAACCGAAACCCCTGGGGTTACCCCAAAGCCCGGGACTGGACCTATTCACCACGGCGCTTAGTTATGATATCAAACCATCAAATACCTGATTTTTCCTTTATTTCTCCCAGTTCAGCTCACAATAATATAAGCCAAATACAATATTAACCGAGAAAGCTGTGCAGCAAAAAGTATTGTTACAAAGTAGAGTTAGCCAGTAGATAAGACTTCAAAACTTCCAAGCGTGTCTTCGTGCGCCAGCCTACGTCTTTCAGTACGATTTCAAAATCAAATGTAGCTACCAAAAGATACAGAAAAATGGCTGGCCTCACCCCCACATCAATAAATTCTCAACATCTCATACTTGACCTGACTCCGTACTAAGTAGCTTAAGCACTTGTGTTACAGATATCAGACAACAGAGGAAACACAAATATAAAACATAAATATTACACCCAGCAGATACTGAACAAACACAAGTGTTCATCACTCGAATGTTTGTCCAGGGTGGGGATCGAACCCAAAATATACTATCAAATGCGCTATACGGCCAGTCAAAAAAAAATCAATGCACTGATCCTGCGTGCAGTATTATTCGATTACCTTAGTTCACTGTACTCAACACTGTGGTATCATTATAAGGGCAAATCGTGGCCAGAGCAAATCGTGCCCCAGGGTTAATATGACCCAGGGGACGAGATAAGGCTACGGGTTACGGCGTCTGAATACGGAATTCCTACTAGAAGGATTTATAGTCCTCACTGACACATGGGGTATGGCCACGGATCAAGAGATATATGGAGAGGCAAGATTTGTACAGAAACTATGTCTAGAATGGGGGCTACCGCGTGTGAAAAATCCAACTACACGGCGATTGGTTATTTTTGATGTGAGATGACACTAAACGACCAATGACGTTGAAGTTGAACCTCAGACTGCAAGTACGCCATCTAACGGCATCAGTTTTGAAAGAAAGAGAACAAATAATAAGTATCAAGACGAGATGAGACGCCATTTAGAACGTGAATAACTTTTTCGCTTGAATTTTTGGAAACAATACAACCGTGGGAGAGCCACGCTTAGGCATGAATGGGACTGCTCGACCGGAGTGAAACCACAGCCTCTCAGAAGACCGGCGTGAAACAGCGCCTGCTGCTGGGAGGGTACCGGAGGCCCAAATATAAGGAATGGGGGTTAAAAGTTGGCAGCACTTATGACTCTACCGGTGCAGGCGTCTTTTGGCGGCGGCAATCACTTACCACCAGGTGGTCCGCCTGCTCGTCTGCCACCTATTACATAAAAAACAGTTTTAAATTAAAAAAAACAAATATTTATTTAAAGACGAGATGAGAGGCCATTTATAATGTAAATAACATTTTCGCTCGAAGTTTAGCAAATAAATAAGTTAAGTAAGTAGTTGTAAAGATTTACACCGATTCGCGGGCCAGTATGGCAGTGCCAATGGATCTCATACCGTGTCATCGCGTCCGTTGTAACTGCAATGTGGGCTTTCCTCTTGCTTATCATCCGACTAAGGTGAGCCAATCTACTAAGACAATATACAGGGTGTATCTGTGGACATTTACATCCCTTTAACCACGTGTTCTACCAACCATTCTGAACAACATTTGTTCTACGACTTTTGGAGATTCGTCGAAAATTTTTTCGACTCTCCATACTAAATGACCAAGTCACGTGACTGACTTTGTATGAAAAGTTGAAAATTTTCATACGAATTTCGAAAAGTCATAGAACAAATGTTGTTCAGAATGGTTGGTATAAGACGTGGTCAAAGGGATGTAAATGTTTACAGATACACCCTGTATAGAAAAAAAATACCTTTAATTCCCTAAACAAACTCTCAACTGTATTGTACTTTAAGAGAAAATTTGACAGCATTATGTGTAAAATTTTTTTGTGAAAAGATTCTTCGAAACGCCATTGACTGACATAACGAGGTCGAAGATGAAGCCGAGTTTCTAAAGCACCCAATCGACTCGATTCTCGGAAACGTCGCGGTCAACTACGTTCTGGAAATTGCTTTGTTAAAAATTAGCTCAAACATTTCTTTCCTGGAATCGACGATTTCCTAACAATAGGTGGCGAATTTGAACGAAAAGATTATTGGCCGGGTTTTCCTTGTTTTTCCTTTGTTTGCCTGTTCTGCGTCATGGGAAATGGTGATTCCTACAACAGTTCTTTGCTTTCCCATAAACTAAAATTATTATACCTACTTATACACCAATTCAGAACCTCCTCCTTTTGATTATTGAAGTCGGTTAAAAAGAAGTTTACTTTTATGTAAAATGTCGTTTAAAACTGGTCACATGAAGTGATAGTGGCTTAACAAAAACAAACATCTTAAACAATATTATTCTTCTTTTTCTTCTATATCTATCTTCTATTCTATTTATAAAGAGATAACTTCTATAAACAACGACAAAGCTTATAGGTAAACCGAAAACACGAAACGCTTGCGCGACGTAATTGGACAGAGCGCCATCTATTGGTTCATTTCTGAATTAAGGTCCCGAAGCTAAGTGAGGGCGGGCCATCTTCTATACTATTTATAAAGAGATAACTTTTGTTGAAAATCACAAGGCTTATATGTAACTCAAAAAGACGAAAAACAGGTGTGAAGTAATGGACACCCAGCGCCATCTATTGGCGAACTATTACGAACATAGCAAAACTATGTTTTGAAACAAAGTGAGGGCTAGCCTAGTCATCATATGTTTTTAGAGCTATTGTAGCTCAGTAGATCATACCTATGTTTTGTGGAACGATTTGGCTGCAGCAGTATATCCCGACGGTAAAGGCAGCCAACCCGTCAGTGACCTATCTGATGTCGCAACTGTATGTGCAGTACATCAAAGTATACAAAACTGACAAATTTCTTCAACCGACTCTCATCTTACTATCATACACGTTAAATTGAATTTCAATTGAGGAAAGACAGGTTGTGGTAACCTGATGTGTGGCTGACTGTACATGGGCGGCAGTGATTACTTACTCGTACCATCAGGTGACCCGCTTGTTCATTTGTCGCCACTAGCATTAAAACACATCTTAATTGAATAGATCTTAAGTAGGCATAGTATGAATTATGATGCTTGGCCTTCATAGTGTCTTGATACTATCTTCCCCATTTGAGCTTAAGCCAAAATATTTATGTCAACGCAACCAAAGTTACGGCCGTTATTTATTAGCTTTTATAATTAACTTTTGCGCTATATATTAATATTGTATTGAGATGATGAGATCCGCAGAAGATCTAAGGTCGCAGACATAAGGTAGGTCGCCCAAAGAATTGCGTGGCTCAAGTGGTAATGGGCAGGAACATTGTGAGGAGAAGAGATGGCCGTTGGGGCAGAAAGGTCCTTGAGTGGAAGCCGCGTACAAGAAGTCGCAGCCGTGGCTAATGAGTGTCGACCCAGCGCCATCTATCAGCAATGATTAGAACTAATAGCAAGGCACTAAGTCCCGAAACGAAGTGAGAGCGGCCCACTATAATAGTTCGAGAATAAAACACGACCATCGCTTCAAAACTGCTGATTCTACTTGACTCAAGACACTCTTAATCTACGGGATAGTGCTTCTAGAATATTCGCTGCGATGGGTGCAGTTTAAGTGGAAAATTAACTATTGAAGTAGTGGTAGAAATTTGAAATTGAGATGTCTTTTTCTTTAGTGACAAGATCTATAAAATATGCTACTAATACTTGTAAAAATATGAAAAGTACGACGACCCTAGTTCTCTTTCGGATTTCGTCGTTGGGTATGCGGTCTCGTAATGACAGGCCAAGTATGGAACGCTCAATAGCACGCTGCGCTACCTTTAATTTGTGTAGGTATACCTATCTTTGGCGAGCGTCCACGAAAATAAAACTAATCGAAATAAGCCGCTATCTACAATTTATACAGACTTAAAGGCTTTTTGTTTCACCCTCGAGGATAAGACAATAAAATGAGAACGTCATTACGTTAGTGTATGAGAATTTATTTAGAAATAAATTTAGGATTTAGTGTTATGGAGGGCCCGGCGCTATTTTGGTTTGAATAAAAAATGGGGATTCGTCGACGTTCTCTATTAATAATGCCGTCAATTTGTATAAAAAATGTAAAGAACTAAAAAGTACAATCAGAGTCGAAAGTGATACCTAACAAATTGGCCATTGTACGAATATTTTATTAAAACGACGATATACCTAGGTAAGTACTTACTGCTTGACGTTTAGACCGCATCCGCAGGCGAATAGGTTCAAGAATATTACGATAATATGTAATTATTTAATATCGACGTTAATTCATCTTGATCCGCTTTACTAAATACATTTGCCTCCCTATATCCGTAACTATTTTGCAATAAGTTTCAAGCTAATGGCCACTTATTACAACGTAGATGAAAAGAAACACGCCTGCTGAACGGTTACTTACCTACTTTGATTTGTAATTGGTTTACTTTGAAAACTACTTTAAGAACTAGCGAATACAATACATAAGTGGAACAATTTGGCATCTAATATTAGAAAAGACAAGTATAAAAGTGCGCCGCGATGTTTTAATTACCTGAAAACCTTTCCGAGGGTAATCTCTTACTGGCATTATTGAGTGGATAAGTTTAGGTCCAAAACGCCCAACCCAGGAATGTTATCCGGATGCTCCAGTACAGCCGTTGCTTAAAAGTGTGTTCGACCCACTCTGCACAGCGCTACCGAGGCAATTATGAGAAGAGGGGCAAAGAAAATAAATAAATGTCTAAACAACGATGATAAATTGAAGACCATTCTTGCCATTTTGCCGTTGATTGTACAAGAAAACTCAACCGTTTCTTTGAAACTCTAAAGCCCTACCCACACAGCGTCTAGACAATAAGCTGTACTGAATAATTTAAAAGCCGAATAACAGTCAAATAAGGAGCAAGATTGGCCTAAACACTTTGATCACGGTTCAGATTTGTTTTAATAATAGAAAGAGCGGCTCATCAAAGAGCCCTCTTTCGAAATAAAGACGTAGTGGTTTCGAAAGAAAATGTAACTTCGTCCACTACCTAGCTACTAAATTCGTCCCTATATGTAACCCAAGATGTAACCAGAGTCACCAGACCAAGCGATTGGTCATCGATGAACGTCGTCATCTATATCATCATCAGCCTCATCCTGAAAGCCTTTCACATTCTACTTTTGGACACTGGCTTCTTTCACATATTAGAGTGTAACAATTCCGGTTGCATCCAAAGATACCTTGTGTACTTATAATGAATCTGGATTCGTCTTCGATCTTCGCAACTCTTCATTAGGATAGTCTCCATGGCCTGGTCCCGATAAACCAGCGTGGGCAGTCGAGACTTTGGTATCACATTTGTAATTACTGGGCCTAACTGCATGTACCTTAACAAAAATACTGTCAAGGGCTTGTGTAATGGAATAAAGGCCCATTTGAAAGGCAAAAAAGAGCGGCCCATTTTCTGAACCCCATTAATTTTTAAATGGATTTTAAAGGGTTTGTTAGACAATCAAGGTTGAACGTATTAATTTCTTGCGGCATTGATGGTGTAGGACGACTGGCCGTCATCTCCGGAATTCATTCCCAGCGAGTATACCCAGATTTCCAGTTTAAGAGTGTATTAGGTGCCCACGATCTTTTTAGAGGGCAGGACCTAAAGTGGCCAACTTAACCGTACATAAACAATTTGTGGGGTATAAGAGTTCTGTAGGCCTAACATGCGTACCGCGACAAAATTTTGTCGACTCTCGTTCGCGAGAGCGCATCCTTCTATCCCGCTCATCGCTCAGTCAGATAAGCGAGAAGCAACTTGCGCCGACAAACAATACGAGTGTCGATAAATTATCATCGTGGCGCGCATGTTAGCCCGGCTGGAGTGTAGATCGCATCTTGTTGAACATGGTGTATGACGCCCTCCGGGTTTGTGACCATTTACACAAGAAGAATAGTAGGAGCTGGATAGGCCGACCAAGGAACGATGAAAGAGCATTTGGAGAGACCTATGTCTAACCGTCGACGGGACAGATAAATAATTTCACAGCTATCTCATACATTGACCTGTAGAGGTGGGCGTTGTATGAACGAACCGTTTACCTAAACTGTTTTTTGTACGTGAACGATTCAACTAGTTTATAGTTCACAGATAAACTAGTTTATTCGTCGACTGGTTGACGAGTCCGTTGTCGTGTCGCGAGCGTCTGGCCGTTCGTTCACGTTCACTAATCGTTTATGTGATGAAGTAGTATTTTCGACGACGACGTAAACTAGTCGAAAATTAGACTGTTTTTTAAACTAGTTTATCGTCGACGGTACACGGTCTCGTTGCGTCGACTGTAAAATCGTCGACGACCCACCACTATTGACCTGACTCTCTGCTAAGTATCTAAAGCACTTGTGTTACAGATATCAGACAACAGAGACTGAGTTGACACAAGTGTTCATCACGTCATGAATCTAGTTTGTCCATAGTGGAGGTTGAGTCCATGACCTTTACCGTTATAGGCAGGGCCACTATCAAATGCGCCATCCGGCTAGGAAAAGGTGATCATGATAATACAAAACTTCGACGAGGCGACATTAACATCAGTCAAAGAGCTACACTCGTAAAGCCGGGACCAATTCGTAAACTCAATTTCCTAAAGTCCATAACGAGCGGGTAACTGTTAAAAGTCCTCCACAACCGGAAAATTAAGGGTCCGAGTGAATTATATTTAATTTGTTCCCAACGTTTCCCCTAGGCGCGCCACACGCAACAAATTCTGATGCTCGATTTCGTGAGTTCATTTCAACTTTTTAAATTAATGGCATAAGATTTTTAGTAAGATTTATAATTGCGGTTAAATTTCTTTATTTTTTAGTCTTTCTACTTTCAGAGAGAAATTCAAACATAGATCAAAGAGTGTACAAAAGAGCCGAAATTTTAAAATTGCATTTGTTTTTATGTTGCGACCGACAAGCATTTGACCTGATGTTAGCGAAGATGAGGTCTAAGGTCATTAACCACTAGAGTAAAGGTCAACTGGGACCGGATATTCTACCCATTCACATTTTAAAAGTGGAAATTTGAACAGAAGATCATTACATGGGTGAGATGACCCTTTAGAAGTTTAAACATTTAAAGTGTTCTGTATGGACCTAGCTTGACTAAATATTTTTTTTATTTCGAACCAGTTCACCGTTCCAATTTCCTAGATTTAAAACTATAATTACCAAGTTATATACAATATGCCTATATAGCCTGTGAGTAGCCACCAGACCGATTACGCAAATGAGAGGTCGGGAGCTCAGAAAAACCACGCTAATGGGGGATTCGAGTAAATGTGGTGCAAGTTATTAGGGAAATTAACTTCCAAGTCCTTGCATGCGATTCGGAAAGTACTAAATTAAAGTATTAAAAATCCAGTAGCAATTTATAGAACCGTTTGATAACGTGTATCGTGTATAAGCTTTGTAGGAAGGTATCAACTGCGATTGACATACACCGTACATTGCAGATAGTTCCGAAAGACCGTCCAGGTTTTGTAAGCTTCAGTTCAGTTCTAGATGTATTTAGTAGGTACTAACATCCGTAATATTAGTAGCCAAGTATTTTTGACAGTAGCTTAACAGTATCATAATTTTCTTCAAGATGCAAATTATTAATTCTTAAATTTGTTTTCTTTAGTAGGTACTCACAACATTTATTAGTAGTATGTAGGTGTTATTTAAGCATGCAGTGTTTGCCTATATAATATTGTACATTTAAATATAAACTGTAGTCTTAAGTTACCATGTAGGTATATAAATAAAAAAAAATAGTGATTGGTGCGCGACCAGGGAAGCAATTCTCGTGCAATCGACATTGGAGTCGATTTTAGAGATTACATTTCATAATGTCGAGGGCACAAAAATTGCTCCATAACGCTCCGGTCATGGTGCAGAACGAGGCCCAGTAGGTATAAGCGCAAAACTACAAGGACTAACGAAAATCCTTCCGCTTCTGGGAAATAATATATTTCACTACATCACATACATTGATCTGACTCTGAGATAGGTAGCTCAAGCATCTGTGTTACAGATATCAGAACCAACAGTGGAATTACATATATATATATACATATAATACTTTTCTTTTGTAAATACATACTTATAACCTACAAACCCTACAAGCCTACCTACCTACAAACCTTCAAGAAAAGGGCATATCTCGCTCTAAAAGGCCGGCAGCGCACCTGTGAAGCCCCTGGAGTTGCAGGTGTTCATGGGCGACGGTAATCGCTTAACATCAGGTGATCCGTATGCTCGTTTGCCCCCTATCCCATAAAAAAAAATATAATACATAAAAAACACCCAGACCAATACAAACAAACATGTATTGTATATAATATAGGACAAGGTAGTCCTGATTTTCGGGGTGTAATTTTGTGAACATAAGCGTCACTTGTAGATCGTTTTTGTTTCTCAAGAAATAGAGAGACAGGTTTGCCCTTAACCCTCTTATTCACCACTGTCCACATTTTCGGTAGATAAGAAAAAAAGGGCTTCAACCAGATGGCACTGACCGAAATCTCCCACTCACGGCACATTGCCGTCTCGTTTATGGCGCCATAAACTCTAACGCCCTGTGATTGGCTCGCTCAGTGTCTCCGATAAAGTGCCTTTATTTGTGCCGCCAATGGTTCGGTTAATGAGCTCTGTGGAAGATTTTGGTTATACTTTTGCCCATTGCTGAAATTCACCAAAATCTCCGTTTTCCATTCCATTTGAAATGAAATCAAAATTCTAGGTACCTACTGCTTCTTTAATTTTTATTGCAAAAGTAATAAGGCCGCCTTTGTTGTACTTTAGTCTTAATAAATAATAACTAGATTTATGTTTTATTTCCCATGTGTTGGACGCCCTGCTACAAGATGGGATGACGACATTCGAAGGCTGGCTGGAGTGAGCTGGATGAGAGTGGCCGAAAATCGGGAGCGGTGGCGTGCATTGGGGGAGACCTATGTCCAGCAGTGGACGAGCGTGGGTTGCTAATGAATGTTTTATTTCATTGTTTTGTGTGGAATAAAAAATATATTCGTTTAATCATACAAAGGGTTCAAATGGGAGTCGAACCCACGAACTTCCATGTTCTACAATATTCATTTAGCAGTTTCATCTTAAAACGTAGTCAAAAACTTATTTATAGGATAATGTTCATGGATGTTTTTGATATATTAATGAGACTATTTTCAGCTTATAACGAATCAAGCAAATTTCTTTTTCCTTTCCATTAGTTTACTTGCTATTTTCGTAGTCTTAAAGTATTATTATTTGCATAGATTAGATATCCACTATTATTGAAATGGCCATGGACAGACAGCTAGACAGGAGCTACAGTACGATCGTACCATCTCGTCATTCTAGGGTTAGTACTAAAATGAAAATAAAATTGCTTTACACGCGATGGTATTTACCGAATCATCTCACGCACGAAATATTGCTGTCTCGTTTATGACGTCATAAACGCTAACACCCCGTGATTGGCTCGCTAATGGCTATTAATAAAGTGCATTTTATTTATGCCGCTAATGGCTCTGGTCGTAAATTCTCTGAACTATACAGATAGACTGAAATTAAACCAAGCTGCGTTTAGAATTCCTCATACAAAGTGTACAGGTAATTTAAAAAATACAACGCCTCCGAATCAATGTATTTTTTGGCCAAAACAGCCTTGCCGCGCCGTACAAATCCTTCACTCTTGTAATATGTACGAATATTTTTTAAAGCCGTTGCTCTCATAACAGACAAAATAAAAACTAAACAATTGGTTCATAATCATGTGAAGTAAACTCACACATGTCCATGTGTCATCCCCATACATTATCACTCAATTTGACAGATGCAAAATGTCAAAATGTATAGAAACTTGACATTTGCGTCTGTCAGTTTACTCCACATGATTAAAAACCAGAGTATAAGTGCTGCTATCTTATTTACAGGTTGCCCTTGCCACGGTATGCGATATGGACTATAGGTAATCGATAAAAACTTAAACAAAAAGGATTTAAATCAACTTAGTAAAATAGTAATAAATCTATTTTATGCTACCAAAATGGTTACCACTTAGCATAATGCCATTGCTTGAAAAGCCATGGAGCTGGTATTCTTTGGTACTGGTAATACCTAATGTTTTTTCTATTTTTATTGGAGGAGGAGGATATTATTTTGTATGGAACAGCTGTTTTTTTCGCTTATTGTTGATCTCTAAAAAGCGTTTGTTAAATGAGTGTTTCGGCATCAAAACGATGTTAAAATAACGGCGTAGTAATTAAGTAGTGTACCTACACTAATGCAGTACAACTTTTTTCTCTTGCAAAAATCCTCAAACGTTTGCAATTTGCATAGGTACTTGTGTTCCCGTTACGTGAACATCATACAATGTTTGCAAAATTCTGTAACCTCGAGAAACGCTTCCAGCATAACACAATTTTCCTCGACGAGTGCTTTCGATAAAATAACGTACATGTATGTAATAACTCGACTGTATGAAATTTTGAGATGTGTTTTTTTACTGTAGAAGAAGCCTTCGGAATGGATGGGAGTGATAACATAATCTAACAGAAAACCGGCGTGAAGCAGCGTCTGTGCTGTGATTGTCGAGTGACTAAAATGTAGGTACATATTACAGTCGAGATCAAAAATATGTTTACACTTTAGGACCTTGTCACAATACCTACATATAAGAAAACGACTTACACTTTCTTATAAATATATATTGTGACAAGGTCCTAAAGTGTAAACATATTTTTGACCTCGACTGTACCAAAAGTCAGTCGGGGAAAGAGGGAAACCAAGCACTTGTAACACCACTGGTGTTGCGTAATTCACACACCAGTTGCGTTTCTTCTACTCGTCTGCCACCTAACACATAAAGTAAAGTAGCACTAGCCTATACACTGTCCCACTATTCAAAGGCCTCCAAGAAATCAAGTATTCGCTACTATGATGGCTTTAGGCTTAATCACCATGCTTGCCTAATGCGGATTGATGATCACAAACCCGAGCTATGTTCGAAATTCGGAACATACTTACCTAAAAAGTACCTAACTAAACATAAGAAAAGAAAAAAACTCAGCCTGTCTCTACACAATTACCTACTCTGACGTGTTATTAACTGCATTTGGAAGATATGAATTTTCAATCTTATAGGGCGATAAATAATATTTATTTTTACAAGATTGAAAACTCAAAGTCTACCAAATGCAGTTAAAGGCCTTTTCGATATAACTTACTAGAGCAGCTATTTCAAATTTTAAGCAGCATTTATCGTTTATCACTTTTTGTTGGATACAATCTTCATAGTGAGTTAACGAACAAATAACAAAAAAATCGTGATACATTTTGGATGGTTAGAAATACAATAATATTCCTATCGAGGAGACACCCAAGTTATTGAATTCAATAACTTGCTGCACATTTCAGAAATAAAAATACTATGTATGGTAATTTTCCAGATAGTATTGTTTGGCGAATTTCAATGAAAAATGCAACAATACAAGTCCACCCTCTTTTTGATTTAACCTGAGAGTTCACCCACCTTTATCTGCCTACAAAGGTCTACGTCAAAGATCAGCGTAGATTTAAAAAAATACTTAGGAAGTTTATTTTATGTGTTTTTTCCAAAGAACCAAAAAAAGACGCAATTTAAAAAGTACAAGAACAAGTACTAAAAAGGCCTCCACTCAGCTAAAAAATGCTTGAAGGTATCAGCTTTACTAATGTCTTGTTCTCCTTCATTGCTCCTGGTGTGTTGAGTCTGTTATTTATACAGGACTAGCGGCCGCCCGCGACTTCGTACGCGTGGAGTTAATTATTGACACTTACCGTCATATTTTGGACAATCCATACAATATATTTTTATAAATTGTAGCCTATGTGTTATTCTGATGTGTAAGCTATATTGTGGTAAAGTTTCATTCAAATCCATTCAGTAGATTTTACGTGAAAGAGCAACAAACATCCATACATCCATACAAACTTTCGCCTTTATAATAGTATATTGTGGTAAAGTTTCATTCAAATCCATTCAGTAGTTTTTACGTGAAAGAGTAACAAACATCCATACATCCATACAAACTTTCGCCTTTATAATAGTAGTTGGATGTATCTATGAGCATTTACAACCCTTTACCCACATGTTCGACCACTGGCGCTGAGAATTTAAAAACAAAAGGTTTTTTTATGTGATTGGTAGCAGACGAGCAGGCGGATCACCTGATGGTAAGCAATCGCCGCTGCCCATGGATACCTACAACACCAGCGGAGTCACAAGTGCGCTGCCAACCTTTTATCCCCGTGGGCCTCCGGTACCCTCAGGTCACTCGGCGAAACACAGCACAGGCGCTGCTTCACGCCGGTTTTCTGTGAGACAGTGGTATCACTCCGGTCGAGCCGGCCCATTCATGCCGAAGCGTGGGTTTCCCACAATTATGTTGACAAAAAGGATCAAACTCCCTATTCCCTACCCACTATGCACTGAGCTTCAGGGACTATCCGTAATTGTCTTAATAACCCTTCTGACTACATGTGTCTCAATACCGATTAAGGGATGTGACCCGCTTCCCGGCTATGGGGTAATTTAATTTGTCCCGATGGTGGGACAAAATGGGAACCAGATTCAATTTATTCTTAATCCCGGGTATGTAGGGCAATCGTGACCCGGATTCCGGACATCGAAGAAATGTAGCTAAACGGTAATAATGTTATTTGCTTAATTAATGTGTCCTTTATTTTGTGGGTTGTAAGGGTGATGTGTTTTTTTTATAATGCGATCTTTTCTACTTAGAGATTTGAAAAGGACTACGTAAATTATTAATTTTCCTAGGTGCCTGTAAATAAGGGAATAAACGTTATCTAAAAGGTTAATACGATATTTATGCAGATTACTAGCAGCTCTCCGCGACTTCACCTACGTGGTGATAAAATTATATGTCATCATCATCATCATCAGCAACCCACGCTCGTCCACTGCTGGACATAGGTCTCCCCCAATGCACGCCACCGCTCCCGATTTTCGGCCACTCTCATCCAGCTCACTCCAGCCAGCCTTCAAATGTCGTTATCCCATCTTGTAGCAGGGCGTCCAACACTACGTTTACCGAGTCGCGTATATGTATGTAGTTATATTTTGGATAATATTACACCTGTGTATAATTGTCACTTATATGTTATTCTGAGCTATATTCCTGTAAAGTTTCATGAAAACTCATTCAGTAGTTTTTGAGAGAAAGAGCAATATACAAACTTACACACCTGCACATACATTTTAGTATACTTTCACGTTTTTAAGTAACGGTGGCCTGCCATCACTAAGTACGTTTCGGGACATTCGTTTCAAAAAGTACCAAAAGATGACGCTGGGTGTTGATTACATTGCGCAAGTGTTTCGTTTTTTCGGTTTATCTGTAATCCTTTAAGTTTTTAATAGGTTATAAACCTCTTTATAAATATTAATATAAGACGATGAATATTGATGGGACATGATAGAAAGTAGGAACGCATTTGTGATGCCTCAGGTCATCATCATCATCGGAGGTCATTCTCGCCGGAGCGAGAGTACGGGCCTCGAGCCGAGGCTCTTTACCCGGGCTGCTTCTCCTGGCCCTCCCGGGTCCAGGGTGTGGTGGAGGTGGGCCGCGAGGAGTGGTGCCTCCTCGAGCGGCCGTGCCTAAGTAGGCTAGTCAAAAAGTCACAAGTCAAGTCTCGGTGGTCTCTGGGTTTTTTTTTGATGCCCCAGGTATTGCAGATGTCCATGGGCGGCGGTGATCACTTACCGTGAGGAGAGCATCGTTGTCCATATAATGTAATGTAAAAAGAGGAAATGAACTTAAAAATACTTATTAGGTACTGATTGTTGCATGGATTATTATGAGCGAGATAGCATTAAGAAGAAGAAAAGTACCTAAGTTATTTCTTGGTTCAATTTGATAAATACCTAGAAATCAATTTTCATAATGTTCAAAAAGAGTTTTAGTGTACCCATTTTAAAAATTTGTAAAAGGCAGCCTAGCGTGAAGAAATTATCTCTTTTGAAAGATTACCTGCGGAATAAATCAGTTTAAACTAGGCATAAAAGCAAAATTACCGTAAACCGAGCCTAAAGTGATGGAATTAGCCCCTGATTGATGTGGCGAAGAACTGGAGCCAAGTGGGATTTTAGTGACGCAACTGAACAACAATATTTTACAATGTCACTCAAGTCACTCGGACTTGAATCTCATTTCTGCTCACTTGTAAGTAATAACTACTGATCACTTGTAAGTAATGAAGGCGGTTAGGGTTCCATAGTCAAATCGAAATAACAGTAGCGCTACCATGAGTTGACATCGAAAACTGACATAACGTAAACTATTGCTCTGTCTCTTTCAAACGCATCACAATGAAAGAGACAAAGCGATAGTTTTCGATAGCGAGGATAGTATTTCAAACTCATGGTAGTGCTACAGAACCCTTATAGATTCGTCATGTCTGTCTGTTTGTCCGTCCGTATATCATAGCCATTTTTTCCGAAACTATAAGAGCTTTATAGTTGAAACATGGTAAGTAGAGACCTATTTATTGAACCGTATTAAGATTTTCATGGCTGCCATGGCGCTTACAATTTTCGTGCTTTCGACAGACAGAAGACGAATTTAGAGATTTCATACATTGGCTCAACATAACATCTCTAATTCAACTTCAATGTCGATTGCACGAGAATAGGTTCCTTGTTCGAAGTTACATATTTTAATCGTTTTCTGGCGAATCACTCGAGTGACCATAACAAAGTGTGTTCGAGTCGAAATGGTAAAATGAGAATTAAAGAGTCCCATCACTGGGCTTTTATTTTATTTTGTGCCATCATTGCTATGAAGATTTCGTCTTTGAAAACTTTATTATTGTAGATGTGGGAACAATACAATTTTGCGAACAGGCGAAAAGGTAAATGGGAGCTTTTTGTTGGATAAGTAAGTTAGTAGGTTATTCTGGGTTTGAATCTACTAGGATGAGTAGGAAGTTTTTTGTTTGGTTAGGAAAGAATCAGTTGTTCTTTACGTAATGCCGACTGGGCGTTCCATTTTCTATGGATCAGCAATTTTTTTTTAAATATGTTATACTAACATTTATTTAATTTGCTACAAAACAACTTTTTATGACTTGTGGATTTGCCCCCATGTTGTTATGGGAGTAATTTTCATTTTCTACAAAATGAATTGATTCCAAATTTTACAAAAAAATGGGGGTAGATACAAGTATAATCGCGCAAGCTTGTCGCCTTTTTCGGTTTGCCTAAAAACTTTTGAAAAAGAATTTATTATGATAAGAATGCAATATGAAGTTAGCAGTTACATCCTACTGGTGGTCAAATATTTGTAGCACCTATTGATTTCCACTGGGTGTTTATAGGGTCGGTATACCTATAATCCTTAGGACAAGGAGATCCGATCTACTCATGGTTTTAGAGTTAAAAAGCCTATAAGATCTACATGTAGAGATTACAACTCAATGTTTAAAACTGTTTGTAACATCCAGGTTTCGAATAGTTTCTCAAACTGGATCGTTCCACGATGTTTCAGCGGTGAACCCGAGTTAGCGGTAATAATGTTGTGTGTACGTTTCTATACATATAATTACGTGTTAACTTTTTATATATACCTACAGTTATTAGATATCATAAAGAAGCACTAGTAAAAATATCTTTATGGTATGATTGTGGCATGGTACCTATATAAAAGTGATGACATACGTTATTTAAACGATAACCTTTATTGCGTAGAGTAGGTACCTACATATTCATTCTCTAATCATCTCCGCAACGATTTCATAATCTACACAAGACGTAAACAATATGGAACAGTCCCCGAGGGCCTCATAAAGTCATAAATGGGAACAAGGCTAAAACGAGCATCTTTCTCGAGCTCCCACGGGAATATTTTTTAGTAGGTTGGTATACGCGTAACCTCGAATTTGCATATGGTGAATTGCGGTACAAGTAACAAATGTGTCATTTTAAGTAGCAATGATAAAACAATGGAAGAAAAGAGAGATGGAAACAGGATAGGCTGAACTCAACGTAGGGATTCGTGTAATTTTTGAAACCATTTTCCAAATTGGTAAAAATACATATATAGTGGTGTGGTAGCGCAGTGAATAAGAACACGCCTTCCTGTTGCGAGGTTGTAGGTTTCGATTCCGAGCTTGCACCTATGGATTTTTCAACTTTATGTTACCATCAGCTTGATGGCGAGTGAAAACTTTGTGAAAAGTGCACGTTGTATAATGATGAATAAATTTAAATAACTCTCTCATACATTGACCTGACTCCGTACTAAGTAGCTTATGGACTTGTGTTACAGATATCAGACAACAGAGGATCACAAATATAATAACAAGAACAAACACAAGTATTCATCACACGAATGTTTGTCCAGGGTGGGGATCGAACCCACGACCTTTAGCGCATCAGGCAGGGTCATTACCATTGCGCCAACCGGCCAGTCGTATAATGTCTGAACCATAACTGAAACCTTGGTTTCTCTGTTGAAGGATAACCACAGTTAGACGGCTGTTGCTTCAGACTCCCAAAATCTTGAATCTTGGTCAAAGCGTAACTTCAATAGGTGAAAATTGATGAAAGATAATATAAATTGGTGAAAAATGATGAAATCGGTTTACACATGCTAATTTTAAGAATAAGCATAAGAATAAGAAATTATTCATTAAGTACCAAGCATAACAAATATTGTAAAATAAAAAATAAATATAGAAAAGGGACGGACGTCTCAGCATCAGCCACGGAAACGAGTCCCCGCGGCGCTGGTATTCTGCAGAGACCTTCAAAGGGTGCTAACGCAGTTTAAAAACATAAGAATGTTGCATGCATCTAGTAGCATTGCTACTTCGTAGCATGTTCGTAGCAAGTAGCATTGCTACTTCGTAGCATGTTCGTAGCAAGTAGCATCGCTACTTCGTAGCATGTGTAGCATGAAACACGAGAATAAATTTATTAGCATGCCAATTTCGAACAAGCAATTCGAACACAAGATAGTTATTATTTTATGCCTCGAGCACCATGTACCACGTAAGAGTCGCTAGCGAATGAGAGCGCGCTTTGCAGATGAGCGATTTTTCATAGAAAATTAACTCCCCGTTCACACTGGACCGAGTATCAGCCAAATGTTCACTGAACATAATTTATTTTTAAAGGAACGTATCGAACCAACCTCCAAAATAACTGTATGATTTTTTCCCTTATTTCAATAGAATAGATTTTTTTTTATTCAGTGTATGCTAGGAATAGGCCACGAAGTGAAAGTTTATTATTTTTTATGCAATAGATGTTAAACAGCAGACGGATTGCCTGATGGTAAGCAATTAAGAGTGGGAGAGCCACGCTTCGACATGAATGGGCCGGCTCGACCGGAGTAATTCCACGTCTTCACAGAAAACCGGCGTGAAGGAATGCATGCTATGCGCTGTATTTCGCTGCGTGAGTGAGAGTACCGGAGGCCCAATCTAGGGGAAAGGGGGTTAAAAGGTAAGCAGTACACTTGTGAAACCAATAATGTTGCAGGTGTCCATGGGCGGCTGTAATCGCTAACCATCAGGTGATCCGTCGGCTCGTCTGCCACCTATATTATAAAAAAAAACCACCGCCCATAGACACATGTAACACCAGTAGCGTCACAATTACGCTGCCAACCTTTAACCCCCTTTCCCCCGATTGGGACTCTGGTATTTTACCGAGAAATACATAACGATAATTGAACTCGATCGAGTTGTAAGACTGCTGCCTTTATTCTGAAACCTCGTTGTGAGCACTGTATTTTATGAGTGTGGCCATGTTACAAGCAGTAGCGATTTGATACACTCGTTCCAAATCATCATCATCATCAGCAACCCACACTCGTCCACAGCTGGACATAGGTCTCCCCTAATGCACGCCACCGCTCCCGATTTTCGGCCACTCTCATTACACACACAGCTTACTCCAGCCAGCCTTCGAATGTCGTCATCCCATCTTGTAGCAGGGCGTCCAACACTACGTTTGCCGAGTCGCGGTCTCCACTCAAGGACTTTATGGCTCCAACGGTTGTCAGTTCTGCGGCTAATGTGACCAGCCCATTGCCACTTCAGTTTGCTAATTCGGTGGGCTATGTCGGTGACCCTGGTTCTCTGTCGGATTACATCATTTCTGATGCGGTCCTTCAAAGATACTCCGAGCATAGCCCGTCCGTTTCAAATAGTTCCAATAAATAAATGTGCCAGACAATCACACCTATCAACCTGGTCTCAAACTAGGGCAATCCCTGTACTATGAGTACCAAATGACGATAATAAACTGGGGGCGTCAACCCAAAATACACAGACCCAAATTAATTTAAAAAATGTAGTTTTTTTATGTGATAGGTAGCAAACGAGCAGGCGGATCACCTGATGCTAAGCAATTGCCGCCACCTATGGACACTTGCAACACCAGTGGAGTAACACGTGCGCTGCCAACCTTTAATCCCCTTCCCCTCCCCGGATGGGCCTCCGGTACCCTCACTCATTCGGCGAAACACAGCACAGGGGCTGCTTCACGCCGGTTTTACGTGAGTTTCCTAAACTGATTGACCGGAAATCGAACCCAGGACGTATGAGATGTTGTGTGAATTTATTTAATTAGGACTTTATAAGGACGAAGGAATTTATTAGGAATTTATAAGGACGAAAGTTTGAAATCTCATTCGACTTTAATGTCGAGTGCACGAGAATTGCCTACCAGGAGACCTATATTTGAATTTTCGCTTCGTCCAAACAAAACTACTCGTTTTGCAAGTCACGTCGTCTCGTAAGTCGCATGATTCAACATTTTCCCTACTTTTGAAATCACTCGCTTAGGGTATTGCCAAGCTTGTCAAAGTATAGTTTTAACTCGTTTCACGTTGACGTAAATGCGTCCACTCGCTTCACGGAAACGAGTGGTTTAGGTATACCACTCGTTGCAAAACGCTCGTTTTCGAATGATTCAAAAATGTGGATGTCAAAAATCATGCGAGTTACACATTTTTTAGTGACACGACAGTTCAAAAAATAGGTCTCCAGGCTTGCCTCATCTCCTTTACGCCGCGTCCCGAACGCATATGTCGTATGAATATCCGGCATAGGCGACGTAATTGCCGTCGTTCTTCCGATGTCTGCCCACATTCTGTACGCGTAAGTACTTGCGATAAAACCAGAGTGGAATAAATTGTGGCTTTATTTTAACCGTTTAGGAAAAGTCGTCTTGGTAAAATGGCGTTTAACTTTAAAGTTACTTATGTGTGAATGTTACATTCTTTTATCTATTCTTATCTCATAATTTTAAAGTTAAGAACTCGTTATGACAAGTCTTAGACAATTAGGTGATCCGCCTGCTCGTCTGCTACCTATCACATAAAAAAGTTACAGAAAATTAATAAAATTCTGCGGCTAATGTGAACGGTTGGAGCCGTAAAGTCCTTGAGTGGAAACCGCGACTCGGTAAGCGTAGTGTTGGACGCCCTGCGACAAGATGGGATGATGACATTCGAAGGCTGGCTGGAGTGGGCTGATGAGAGTGGCCAAAAATCGGGAGCAGTGGTGTGCATTAGGGTAGACCTGGACATATCCAGCAGTGGATTATGCAACAGTTATTAATGTTTTAAAATACTGTGCCGTGAGGTCAAGATGATCATTTACATCCCTTCTACAAACCATTCTAAGCAACAGTATTACAAGGTGTACTTATGTGTGAAGATAACTATGATTTATAAAAACGGGAGCTTACCGATATATTTTTTTTCAAGTAGGGTACAATATGATTTTATTTATTTCCTACAGGATTAGATTAAATGATTCACAAATAAAACATCAAATAGTGTTTTAGATTTTAATAAAACTTTCGATTTTCGATCGCATAGAATATGGTACATTATTCAGTAAATAATTTAAGTTACAAAATAGTTTTAGGATCTAATTATAATATCTTACTAATAGTTTCTACTTATAAGGTTTCATACTTATATTTTTTCAGTATTTACAAAACTTTAGGCGAAGTCAAAATTATGAAATACTCGTACAATTATGGGTGTTATAATAAACGATTAAATAAATTTTCTATCTTTAATAATGTTACGGAGATGAGACTTAAACATAAGGGTACTGTTTCTACAACGTGTTCGAAGTTTTGAATAAAGATTTTAGAATTCGTAGATAATTATTAACTAAAAGAAATTGACCAAATTGTATTAGGTATGTACGGTCGTG
Organism: Cnaphalocrocis medinalis; assembly: GCA_014851415.1. NCBI lineage: Eukaryota > Metazoa > Arthropoda > Insecta > Lepidoptera > Crambidae > Cnaphalocrocis > Cnaphalocrocis medinalis. The sequence continues at coordinate 8,402,169 of CM026285.1, read as the reverse complement.
GTCAAAAAGTGTTTATCACCTTAAGGATCATAATCGCACGTACACATGTAAGTGATAAGTTCTAATTGTCTATTACATAATATTGATCATAGATATGGTGCCTTTTTTAATGATATGACAGCTGACAGTCAGCGCCCTCAGTCAATGACAAATGTCATGTCATTTCAAAGAAATTAAGTTTTTTTATGGCTGCTTCTGTGTTGTATCCTCTTTATGTGTCTTTTTTTTATTAACTTTAAAAACGTTGTATGTAACTTGAAATGGCATTTTTTACTTTAGTGCAAAAAGTGTGATAAAGAATCAAATTTCAAAACTGATAAACACTTTTTGACCTCGACCGTATGTTCACCGCGAGTATATTCGCCGCGAGGCAGATTTGCGAATGCAAGCAAAGCTTTAGGCTATATGATCAACAACAGTACCGCCATGTAGCTTTAAGGTATGCGCACAACGTCGGGACGCAGCGTTTCGGAGCGGGCCGCAGCTTTGCGGAACGCGGCCGCAGCACAACGCAAAATGCTTACTTACCTGTAGCATTTATTGTGACGGGCCGGGTCGCAGCGCATTGATGGATTCGGTATACAGTGTACTTCAAAAATTTTGTGAAACTCTTAGTTATAGATAGCACATTATATCGGGCCGCATAGGGGCGGGGCGGGCCGCGTTGCTGGCGTTAAAATCCAACACCCTGCACCCTAGCATAGTGTGTGATAGTAAGGTACCTGTAGACATTCACATCCCTTTAACCACGTGTTCTACTGACCATTTTGAACAAAATTTGATCTACAACTTTTGGAAATTAGTGCAAATTATTTTAGACTCAAATATGAAATTGAACAAGTCACATGACCGAATTTGTATGAAAAGTTGATTATTTATACGAATTTCCAAAAGTCAGAACAAATGTTTTTCAGAATAATTGGTAGAAGAAATCATTGCGAAGATGAAACGATTAATTTGCATGTCGTACTGGGTCAAATATGGCAAACCTACATAAATTGTCAGCTTTTATACCTACCAATAATTTATGAAATTTTTTTTTGCATTACTTATATTGAAGTATTTTTTTACGCTCCTATCCAGCCCGCTGCGGCCCACCACAATGTGCGCATACCTTAAGCGATTGGAATCTAAGTATAAAGTTACGATATTCTACAATAAAATACCCATATCGTTGGCATTTTCTGGAGTCCATTGAGTCTGCCTAGGATTAGCGATCGGCAAAAGGGTTCGTTCATACATACAAGGTCGGGGATCCATTTCCGGACGGAACTGAGAAATACACCCTGTGTTAATACAGCTGTTCTGGTTTTGTTTTTGTAGACTAATTTCAAAGTAACATTTTGTTATATTTTTAGCTTATGGCTAGCCTTATTGAATGATGTATGGCGCCGAATACATTCTGGCCGTTTTTTATTCAGCCGCATTCAATCGGGCTTGAATCAGTGCGTTTCAAAACGGCCCTGTTTTTGAAAACAGCTAGCTGTAATGTAGCCGGCTGCGAGAAGTAGGTACATCTCGGAACTAGGAATACTTAAGAACATTGGGGAAATTTTAATTGATTTTTATTTCAAGTACCACGTCATTTAATTTTTTATGAAAAAATATATATTTTGTTTGTCGATAGGCACCTTTGATTTGTAAGTTTGAGTTTATTTACAATATATTCTACATTTAGGGTGCAATTTTGACCGACTTGTTAAAAGTTTTTGCAATGATCTGAATAGAATAAACTTTTTTTTTCATTTCGCATTGGACAGTTTTTCATTTGTTAATGAAGTAAGACCTTAATGTTAATGAATACCTTAAAGTTGCCAAAAATATTAATAATACTACTTCGGTGACAACTGATTCGCGAAACAACAAGTTGCAGTTTTTTTTGTTGTTAGTTTAGGTATGTGTTGATTTGAAAATATATTTCCGAACAAAAAAAATCTTATAATTTGGTTTTCGTATATCATATAATCTATAGATTTGATAGAGGCAAGACATTCATTGATTGAGATCGTTATTTTAAAATTAATTTATAAATTTTCACGAACGATTTTTATGCCCGTCCCTTACACTTACACTTTTGTTGACATACGGCGGCATTTATACTTTCTCATTCGTGAGCGTTTCATAGTAGTCCTCTGTTTGAATACCTATGACACGTGTTTTCAGTTTCCAATGCTTCCAAAATTTTATAGTCTACATCACGCCACAATTAATTAAAATACTAAATTTACTTTAGTTCGATATTCTCTGTTAGAGGTCTCAGAATGGTTTAATTGACTGATAACCATTATTTTCAAACACACGATATTTATACATTTTTGGACTACACTACTTCGTATTTAAAGATATGTACAGACAGCCACACGATGGGTTGCTTCAATCTCTTAAGGTGGGTCTATAAACGAACCGAGCTCGAACTGAGTGCAAGCTGAGCAATTGTAGACGTACTACAATTGTACGACGTTAGTCGAACGCGAATCCGACGATCGTCAGTCGAACAATTGCGATCGATGCGATCGAAGTTTGATCGATGACCGATTGATTGATCTGATAAAACGCTAACCCTTCTGTGTTCGGCAAAAAACGGACAGTGAATTTTGGCTCGGGCGGTGCTTGACTCGTCCAGAAGACCATAATCCTCACTAATATGAACCAAATTTAACAGAGTGATAGTAACCCAACGTGCCATTTGGTCGTTTGTACAATGCATATTTGGCAATAAAATTGTATTACTCATTCATAAGATAAATAGTTTCCTGATAGATTTCAATAGGTAGATACAGTTCAGAAGTAAATACTCCTTAAATAAGAGTAGGTACCACCCTTTTCTGACCTCCTGAACATTTGCGCAATAAAATGTTCAAAGTGAAAAAAATCAACCTTTAAAACATAGCGATAAGATTACACTTTGTTCACTTCGAATAATTTTATTACGTTTACTATTTAGGTACCTTAATAATTGGTAGGATTAATAATTCTGAACTTTTCCATAAGGGCCATTTACATTGGTTTAACAACTCCTCGTTACCCCAGATGGCCTCCCCACTCCCTGTTCCACCAGTTTGGACCCTGTGGCCTACGTTGCCTGCATCCTGCATGCATAGCACTAACGTAAATGCCTACGACCAATGTAAATGCTTCCTGATCCTCTTGGTTTGATAAACTTGTGAAGGTCAGACGGATTGCTACAAACTAATTGAAGAGCTTATAGTAACGAGTTAAGGACGAATTTGACAGGGCTAAACAAACTTTAAGATAGGTACAATAATAATATGATGATAACAATTAGTAGTTATCTACTTTTTATCTTGAAGTGATAATTGAACAGTAGATTTGCAATGCACATATTGCTGAATACGAATTAAAGCAGAACCGAGTTATAAAATCAGACTGCTCAGTAAATAAATATGCATAAAATTTATAATTTCCTAAGCTTTTTTATCATTGCTCAAGTTAAATACAGAGTGCATGTGTGAACATTTACATCCCTTTAACCACGCGTTCTACCCACCATTTTGAAGAACATTTATTCAACGACTTTTCGATATTCATCAAAAAAAATTTCGACTGCCTCCATACAAAATGACTAAGGCCCGTGACCGACTTTGTATGATTTTCTTACGTAAATTCACTAAAGCCATTGGATAAATGTTGTTCAGGACGGTTGGTTAGAAAACAATGTCCCTTATCTTCTTACTTTGCAGTAAGCAAACAGTAGTTAACACTTATTTGAAAGAATTTTCGTAGCAATAGTCTTCTATAAACATTTGAATGGGGAAAAACAAAAGCTTTTTGTGATTGATTTAATTGTACGTCATTAAAAACAATAAATTGAATGTATAGGATTAAGTTTAGATAAAAAAAAATGGTACAACGCTTTCTACTTAGGTTATGTTCGTGTAAACATGCAACCAAAGTCATTGACTCCAAACGTCGTTAGTTTTGCCATTTACCAAGAACTGATAAAGTATTCGTAAGTGTGTCGAGTTGTAAATTATGTGTTGAGTAGGCCGACTTAGGTATTGCTGGAAAGTCGTCGTCGAAAATGATCTGGAGACCTATTTTTGAATTTTCGCTTCGTCCAAACAAAACTACTCGTTTTGCAAATCACGTCGTTTCGTGAGTTTCATCAAATCACTATTTTTGAAATCACTCGCTTAGTGTGTCACCAATCCTGTCAAAGTATAGTGTTAACTCGTTTCACGCAGGAAATTCTATAATCGGTATTACAATTGTAGGAGACCGGTATTCGGTGTAACGTATAACGGAACATAAATATTCGTAAATGCGACCACTCGCCTAACGGAAACGAGTGGTTTACACCACTCGTTGCAAATCGCTCGTTTTAGAATGATTGTGAAAATGTGGATGTCAAAAAAAATCATGCGAGTCACACATTTTTTAGTGAGACGACAATTCAAAAATAGGTCTCCCGCGGGAACTTCAGGCTAATGACTGGCATCAAGTAGCGCAGAATCGACCAAAGTGGCGATATTTGTTTCGGTGGCCATAACTCGTTTTTTGTCACTGAGCCAGTGGAGTAAGTAAGTGTGTCAAGTTACCACTTTTAACCCTCACCACGTTTTGTTCATATGGCAGTATCGATATACTGTTATTGCATTATTTAAATGTTTACGATCGTAACATTAGGAGTACAGTGGTGGAGTTTTTACGGTAAGAAGTCTGGCTGGTTTGTTTGTTTGATTGGTTCGTCCCGGCCACCAGTCTGCTTGTAGTATAGGAATCGATTTTAATTTAAAATTGTCTACTTTATTCGAATTATAAAAACTACTAATAATGTTTCTTACATTAGCACCACACGTCTAAGTAGCGTTGAACGCTCTATACAAAACTAATTTGATATTGACTATTAATGCATAGATATGACAAAGAGAGAGAAAGAGATACTTCGAACTACGGGGAATAGAAAGATATATAGGACTTATTCTATAATAAAAATTCATAATTACATACACACAACATGAACAAAATTGGGGATCTTACATTATAAATAGCTTAGAATTAACAAATGAACTTTTTTGATCTATTTTCACAGTGTTATTAAAACCTTGTTTTTGTTTCGACACTCACTATTTTATGTTACAGATTTTTTTTATTTGTTTCACTTTGGAATATTTTAAATCATTCGAAGTTTTATTTCCAATTATAATATTGTGAAATTCAGTTTCCAATTTCCAGTGCTATCACGATTTTAGATTGATATTTTTCATTAAAATTCGCATATTATTACATCTTAACTTTAGTTCATATTTCACAAATGATTTCAACAACACCAAAACGACTAATTAAAAAAACAACCAATACAACTTGGTCCGTCAGACATCAAACATTAAAAAAAAAACTACACATTAGTGATTGTCAGTCGTCTTGGACTCCGCGGTCTATTCAGATTGCTCCCTGACCCTCTTACGTGAACTTGGACTGAACCAGGGGGCATGTCTACGGCGGAGTGCAGGCTAGCTGCTCTGGAGGTCCTGGGGGAAGGCACGCAGACCCTCAGGTCGACTGCGCTGTGGAGGCTGGCGGCGCGGGAGGAGCGAGGAGTGACGGAGTGGCAGACGTCTGATGGAGGAACTAGGGCGGGGAGATCGGCGGCGGAGCGGGAGCGCCGCGGGGGGCTTTCGGGGATGAGTGCCATGCCACCCATGCTGCCGACGAATACAGAGTTCTGGAAGGAAAGTTTGGTGTTAGCCATGGACTTATAATTTGTAAGACGAACTATGTCATTCAGTAGGCGCTACCAAGATCAGAAGGCACATGGTGTGAGTAAAGTAGCCTATACTATAAACTACACAAACATACACTTTATATTGTATAGATTTTACAAAATAAATCTTTACAAATTTCAGGCTGTGGTGATAAGTCATAAGTCGTAAAGATACATTATCATAATGCCGGTACATTATCATCTCTCTATTTTAGTCATAAGCAGTGTCAATAAGTTAACCCTTAACCAGGCAACTAAACATATTTTTTTTCATTGGTTTTCAACCTTATCATAACTGCATAAAGTTCAAAATCTGGTGGTCTCATATGGTACATAGCCTGGTTAATGGTTAACGTCTTCAAGAGAAGACGTCATTCTGACGCTTTGTGGGTCTATTAGCAGGGCAGCGACAGTGTCATGATCACAAAATAAGTCCACACATTTTTTCTTTTCTATTGCTATTGATAATTCGATTTAGTTACCTGTCTCGGCCGGTGCGTAGTGGAGAGGTACCCACAAGGCTGGTACGAGGGAAACGCCGCGCCGCAGTCATACGACACGCAGCCACGTGATAGAGAGGCGCGATGCTGTGTACCATTCAATGATCAATTGATTTTTCTTTTACTATAGATACTATTGAGTCTGATTTTGCTATTGATACTATTGAGTTTGATTTTGCTATAGATAGGTACTATTGAGTTTGATTTTGCTGTAGATACTATTGAGTTTGATTTTGCTATTGATACTATTGAGTTTGATTTTGCTATTGATACTATTGAGTTTGATTTTGCTATTGATACAATTGAGTTATATTTTGCTATAGATACTATTGAGTTTGATTTTGCTATAGATACTGTTGAGTTTGATTTTGCAATAGATACTATTGAGTTTGATTTTGCTATAGATACTATTGAGTTTGATTTTGCTATAGATACTATTGAGTTTTCTTTTACCATCGATTTTTCGTTTCGATCGATCCGTATATATCCAATACTAATTAGTGGGGATAGGGTGGTTGATTGAATGAACTTACGTGAGGCGCCACGGACACAGAGTTCTCCGCCAGGGCGCAGCTCTGTCGATGCTGCTGTTGGAACTTCGGCTGATATGGCTCCAGCATCCTGCGACAATCATTTGCGTAATTTTATCAAACTATCATCTGTGCCTCATAGCCTAACTTCGTTTTGGGACATTAGTACCAATATGTAAACACGCCTTTGGGCGCACATTTTCAGTTTACATAACGTTGTTTTTTATACTAGAGGCAGTTATGAAGGTTCCTAACTAGTAAATGATAGTTTTACCACCACTTCTATCATTCATTACTAGTGGCCCGCCCTCACTTCGTCACGAGAAATGAGTTCCACAATGTAAACACAGATGGCGCTGGACGTAGATTACATCGCACAGGTGTTTTGCGTTTCCAATTTACTTAATAAGCCTTAACGTTGTCTATAGATTTAGTCTCCTACCTACCTTTTCCAATGGCTCCTCGATAGATACGTAAAGGCTATTCTGATTGTAAAAATTAACTGGAAAAGAAATAAGATAGGGTTCAGGTAATTCCAAAATACGAAACACTTGCGCGATTCAATATATTGGCAAAGTTTGGAACTAATAGCAAAATTAAGTCTTGCAAGAACTGACGGCGGGCCACGAGTATAAATAAACTTGGTAGTCAAAACCTCATCCGGCGCGAATTCCTTTGAGAGTCGGCTAATAAACAGTTTGATATCTCAGTGTTTAGAAGATCCCGGGGGAAATAACATTGCTAACATGCATTCCTGATCATAAACGCTTCGGGTTCATAGCTGCTAAAGTTAAGAGCATGTGTTAGTTTTGATTAAGGCAGGAACTGATGGGACTTCTACTGTAAATAGTTTGAAGCATCGTGTAGACTGAATGCCCTTGGGTGTACAATGTCGACGACTTTGGTTCTCTACTGGATCACCTCGTTTTGGTTTGGAACGTGCAGACAAACGCCGTATATATCGCAGATGGATTGTAAAATCCGCCGTATTATTAAGGCTAGCTGTTATCAAAAACAGGGTCGTTTTGAAATAAATAAATAACACAGTAGCGGCAATCGTTTACCATCAGTTGATCCGTCCGCTCGTCTGTCACATATCACATATAAAAAATATCCAAATGTTAATCACTTATTGGAACAAGAACTAAAAATGCCCACATAGTAGGTTAAGAGTTTTGGAGATAATCTCGTTTGCTATATTCAAAATTACATCACAATTTATGGTAATTTCCAGCGTCGTCAAAACATCACTTACCATCTCTCAACAGATGGCGCTTAAATACATCTTACTAGCAAAATTATCATAACATTTTCCAACAAGACAAAGTAGATAAGTTACCTAGATTTATCTGCAAAATTTGCGCGTGATATTCTAGATTTCTGTTATTTTATGTCATATTTCAGATTAAAACTACATTTTATACTACATGCGTTAGTGAACCAGTCAAAGGGCCGATCATACTACTAATGAGCTACTAAACGTCGATCGATAATTTCTGCCACACCAATCGATCAACTTCGATCAACATCGATCAATTTCAATCAACTTCGATCAATGCAGTCGATCGATTGGTTTGGTAACCCTACATGCGATCAGCCCTTAACCAGTTATCCTATCCTAAGGTGTCTTGTGCATGAAGTATTTCAAAGATCTACGTACAGTTTATAGACGCACCTGATCTTGCCCCAACGGTTGAAGAAGAGTGCAATGGCTGCCACCCAGAGGAGGAGCACGAAGGCGACTATCAGCGCCTCTTCTGCCCGAACCACCACGCCGCTGCCATCTGGTGGATGAACGAAGTAATTAGCGTTAGGACCAAAAAATTTAGGTACACACGGTGTCTCGTCTTTGGAGCGTCCTCATGTTTGAGACACAATAGCTGTATTTTTTTTTACATTGTAGCTTTATCTATGCTCAAGATGATTTATTAAATTTCAAATTTCAAAAAGTCATTCAATAATTGGATATTTGACTAATCTCGATATAATAAAAATTATTGATACTCTATCAAAATATTGGTAAATAAGAACCAATGGCCAACATTTTCAGTTAAAAATATAACGTCTAGCTGGTTTTGTGAGCATTCAAAGTTTCATGGGCAAGTCCATTTTTAAAATATAAAATTAAAAAAAAAAACAATTATATCATTGAATTACCCGCACATTTTCCACCAACTTTTATTATAAAACCATTTACTTAAACGAAACATCTGATATAGCTACCAAACAAAATTTACTCACCGCTGCCCAGAATATCTGCGAGATCAGAGAGGTCGCTGATGCGTTGCCGCGCCTTGTAAGAATGATGTACGCTCCGTTTTCTTGCAACGGGTCTCTAAGTCATTGCCGTCAAGAAATACTGCTGCAGCTAACTATTCCACAAGACTGAGGTTCGCGGGAGAAAATTCCTTCAAAAACGCACAGTGCTAGATCGCCAACCATCAAGCCTACGTTACCAACAAAGCCTGTATTTTGTGACCATACATCAATTTATCTTCGGCAAGACCCTTGTGTTCACCTAGATTAGGTTTTGACACTGGCTTATATCGTTAACTAAATAATCCTTCATAACAAACATCTCTTTATTGTTGAAACTATTACTAAAGTCTGTTTCATCGCAAGACGTTTTAAGCCATTTGTAAACATGTTGTATAAAGTATAATCCTGTGACTTATGTGGTCTTTACAAATGAACTAAGGATCCAGATTATCCTCGTGTTTAGTGTCTGGGTGTAATATTCATACGTAAATAAGTGTTATATTGGTTACTCCTCGGTTGCCTGAGATGACTGTCAAGTTTAAGTTACTTATTCATCATCATCATCATTATTTCAGCCTATAGACGTCCACTGCTGGACATAGGCCTCCCCCAAAGTTCTCCACACAGATCGGTCCTGTGCCATCCGCATCCAATGGAGTCCTGCGACCTTCACCAGATCGTCATCTACCAACGACTGCGGCCTTCTGCGCGTGGCCTCCACTCAAGGACCTTTCCACCCTAACGGCCGCCTGTTCTCCTCGCAATGTGCCCTGCCCATTGCCACTTCAGCCACGCAATTCTTTGGGTTATGTCCGTGACCTTAGATCTCTAGACTCTAGACTTATTATGGGATAAATTAAACAAAATTCCTACGCTAATCACCGGCGTTTTATTGGTGATCGATCACCCATATCGACTGCCAACTTTAACAAATATATACTAGACATTCAATTAACTCCAAGTTATCATTATGAATCTGAGTGATGATTGCTATCATAATCTCCAATTTCAACTTGTGTAATTTGACTTTCCATTAACTGATTGGGATTCCGGAACAAAAGGAATATCGAACGATCACAGATTACATACGACCTTTGCCTGTGACCTTTGTTTTAATGAAGTAAAGTTACACTGGTTACATTGAAGATACATCGAGTACTTAGATTTATGTTTTACCGATACAGATTTTAATGAAATCAAAACAAAAAATCTTACTCACTCCATGTTTACGATAATAATATGACTAAGCTGTTTCTGTTTCTTCCGAAAATCTCTAGAATAGATTTTAAAAAAGAGTGCTAAAAGACTTTTCACACAACATGCCTATTTTGGCCGAAGGATTTTTTAAAGTAATCCTGTCTGTTTAGAAAAACAATTTGCAGTAGATAGCACTCTACGTGAATGCATTTTCTATAATAACAATATAATAAAAATGAATTGATGTTCGTTTATCTCGCTAAAAATCGATTAAGATGGACTGATTTTGTATTTGTATTTGATTCACGTAATCGTTTTTGTGTTATTCATCGTACTTGATACTTGAATTAATGCATATTTAAAAAATGTTGTCAACCTCTGACACCGATCGAAGAATTCTGAACAACTGACTTATAGAAATTCGCAAAAGCATAAACATTTTCAAAGAAAGTGTTGGTTACGTGGCTTTTTTCCTTTTGTAAGGGGAAATTGACATACCTAATATGACTTTTTCAATTTTAAAACGTTCATAGATTAAACGTTGTTCTGACTGGAGGTTGGTAGAAATGATGATAGTCATTTAAGTCATAGTCATATTGTGTTCATGTACCTATACAATAAATCTTAACAAAAATCATGAACATTAACCCCGCAGGGGCACTGCAATCTGAGTGATAATATCACAAAATATAAAATTGAATTAAACTACTTATGTAGTTCCTTACAACAGTTTTCTACAGTTACAACACATTATACAGTTTTCTGCTCGAAAAACTCTTGAACAGTTTTATATCAAATATTTTTTGGACTTTTTAGTTTATTGTAAATTTTAATTGACAGGTAATACAGGGTGTTGCTGTGAACATTTACATCCTCTTAACCACGTGTTCTACCAACCATTCTAAACAACATTTGTTCTATGACTTTTGAAAATTCGCATAAAAAAATTATCGATCTGTTAACTGTTATCAGACGATTGAAAAATCAGCCCTTAATGTTATCAATGTAAATCCATAAGTAAAACCAGTATACTGCATATTGGCCACAGTATAGTTTCTCGCTCGTCTTCACTCGAAATGTCACGGACGAAGACGAATCGAGGCCAGATGAGCCAGTGTTGTCAACCTCTGACACCGATCGAAGAATTCTGAACAACTGACTTATAGAAATTCGCAAAAGCATAAACATTTTCAAAGAAAGTGTTGGTTACGTGGCTTTTTTTCCTTTTGTAAGGGGAAATTTACATACCTAATATGAACTTTTTCAATTTTAAAACGTTCATAGATTAAACGTTGTTCTGACTGGTGGTTGGTAGAAATGATGATAGTCATTTAAGTCATTGTCATATTGTGTTCATGTACCTATACAATAAATCTTAACAAAAATCATGAACATTAACCCCGCAGGGGCACTGCAATCTGAGTGATAATATCACAAAATATAAAATTGAATTAAACTACTTATGTAGTTCCTTACAACAGTTTTCTACAGTTACAACACATTATACAGTTTTCTGCTCGAAAAACTCTTGAACATTTTTATATCAAATATTTTTTGGACTTTTTAGTTTATTGTAAATTTTAATTGACAGGTAATATGTATTTCATCTGACTATATCTAATTGAGTGTCTTAATGAAGCATTAAAGTAAACCGATACTCTGTATAGTATCTTGATACATACCGATGTCAACTAGGGAGACGTTGGCTCGAGCTGTGGAGGAGGGCGAGGGGTGCAGCCGGAGGACCACTTCGGCCGGAGGGCCGCCGGTCGCGCCGCTCCATTCTGCACAAACCAACTATGTGATGAAGATGAATCATAAAGTAACATACCCGGGTGTACAGTCTACGTACAATTTTCTTCATCTTTCATTCATTCATCACTTTTACGCATTGACCTCATTAAATGACTTCAAAAAAAGGAGGAGGTTCTCATTTATCATTTCGTTTCATTACTTACATAAAATCTGAATCTAACTGTGAGAGCCACGCTTCGGCATGAACGGGCCGGCTCGACGAAGTGATACCACTGCCTCACAGAAAGCCGACGTGAAGCAGCCCCAGTGCTGTGTTTCGCTGAGTGAGTGAGGGTACCGGAGGCCCACCCGGGGGGAAGGGATAAAAGGTTGGCAGCGCACTTGTAACTCCACTGCTGTTGCAAGGGTCCATAAGCGGCGGCAATTGCATACCACCAGGTTATCCGCCTGCTCGTCTGCTACCTATCACATAAAAAAAAAACAGTTCGCAATAAGCCATCAAGAGCGCCGCGCGTACTCTTACTGGCATTAACTTTTTCTTTATAATCAAGTGTTTTTATATCAGATTATAGAAATTTTCAACGTAATTAAACTCCATCATTTATCCAACTTAAATAAATCTCGGTGTTAACCCGAACATGGTCCTTCGAGCCGGATCTTACTCGGCGTTGTTGTTGTCTATGAGCGGCGGTTACCATTTACCTTCAGATGGGCCGCATGCTCGTCTGCCTACTTCAGCAAAAAAAAAATCTGTTAGGGGGCTGCCAGATGGACGAATACCTACTTCCGTTGATTTAGTGACTGGTTGGAATATGTATGTTTGAGTACTTTAATTGTAATTCCTCTGTTAATGAAATTATAAAAGTCGTTTCAAATATATTTTTCTATGTGATTAGAGTCATAAGTGCGCTGCCAATCATTAACCTTTCCCCCCAATTGAGCCTGCCGTCCTTTCACTCACTCAACGAAACACAGCGCAGGTGCTGCTATATGCCGGTCTTCTGTGAGGCCGTGGTATCCCTCCGGTCGAGCCGGCTCATTCATGCTAAATCGTGATTCTCCCGCCGTAAAAATTGTATGACATGGAAACTCTCTTGATTGTATCATAATCCTGACAATAATAAAAGTCTGTCCATCATTTTGAGGCCACCAGGCCATAGATATTCAGCAATTTTTTATCGCGGATAAAATGGCAAGTTTCCTTAACTCCCTATTCACAATATTGCACAAAATGAAGCCTTAATGTTAAAATATTACAACGCAGGAAAGTTTCCGATACGCCACCGAAATTTTCTAATTGGAAAGTTCTACGGTACAGAGCTTAATGATGATCGACTGAAATTCTGAAGCATAATTTATTTATGAAGGTTGATCGATTTACCATGACGTCATTACTGTGTAAAACAAACTAGCTGCTTTCGTGTAGTTCGACTAAACGAATAATTACACTATTTGTACCTAGTTACAGTTGTTTTTTAACCAATTTGTTTAATCCAGTTTTAATAGCTTTTATATCGAATCGTAGGTCCTTGACCTTTGTCGTGGAAAGAGTGAAGGCACCTACGCTTATGAGTGCTTATAGAAGTCTGTTTGTCCGATGCTACGAATTTTAGTTTTTAAATAAAACATGGCTCGATCTCTACAATAGGGTACAAATAGACTCGATAATTTACTGTATAGGTGTACGATTATTGAAGAAACGTATTTAAAAACAAACAAACTTTTAATATACCTGTCTCTTTCTTAAACAAAATTTTGTACGGTGCTTGTATGAAGCACAAGCCTTTTGACGTCATTAATAGCGTATCGCTCTCCTTTTCCGATTGGGAACTTTGCAACTGATTATCTTTGGAACTAATGATGATAGATAAAAATTAAAAAGGGAGCTGTGATTCATACTTTAAAAACTTTACAAATAAATAAGTCGTATAATATAGGTACCTACGTTATAAAGAGACTATACTGTGGGAGTCGAGATACTAGATATAGGAATTGTACAGTAAACTATTTGAAAGGGTGTACGGTGTTAACGTATTCTTATACTAGGTATGCTTAGTTATTATGGAATGGGTTAAAATCTAGCATCAAGAGTCTAATCTAATAACCACTCGATTTACCACTCTCACCGGCGGAGATTCTCGACGGGGCGGGCTGGGGTCTGGTGGAGTGCTCCGACTCCTCAGCTGACTCGGTGGCTGCTGTTACTGGATCTGGTGACAAAGATACATAAGGTTTACTAAGTGGTCTGTAAGAGTGGCCTCACGCTGTATCTTTTGTCGCGCGCCCAAAAAAGCCAAGGCCCACCTGCGGGAGGGAGAAGAGGATGGAAGGTTGGCAGCGCACTTGTGCCCACTGGTGTTGCACCTCCTATGGGCAGGTGCCCTCCTATGGGTGGCGGCAATGGCTTACCATCAGGTGATCCGTCTGCTCATTTGCCACCTATCACATGAAAATCGCTAGTGAGGGGTAACTCTAAGAAAGAAATCGGGAAGATGAGTCTCTTTACCTGGTTCTTGCGTCTTCTCTCCACTCAGGAGTAGGAGATGAGACAGCTTGAAATCATAGCCTAGTATGTCACTCTACATTCTTGAGGTTTACAGGTAGAAATCGCAACTACTTATTATCCTCAAAATAATGTATGTGTTGTGTTGCATACCTATGTCACGCTTTATCTTTGTATTATGAAACAGGCCCCAATATTTACTCATTTTTCTATATCCAACCACAAAATACATAATAGTGATCTAAATGAGAAAAAAATTGTAATAATTCTTTCCTAATAGCAATTGCAGAGTGGTTCTTAAGACCCATAACCTTGTAACGAGGGTTATAATACCTTAAACTGAAATAATTTCCTAGATCCTAGACAGGGTTCCCTATAAATTACGTCCATTTCCGCGGTATTTTAGTGCACAGGTGGCCATAATAGTGGTCCGTGAGAAATCGTAGCTCTAAAGAGGGATTCAGCAGGCAAACTTCCAGAAATGGTCTCGTTTTAAGATTTAGCTGTTGGTCTGAGAATTATAGAGCGGAAAGATAAAGACGTTATTTAGGAACATCCTCTATAAGTATTCGCAAAACCGGCTGGGCTGATGAGCGAGACGGGCGATAGGGATGTCATGCGGCGGGGAGCTAAGCACTGTGCTTTTAAATGAGTGATGATATATTTGTTTGTTAACACTGTAGGTTATTTGGAACGTTTGTATGTACTATGTATGGAATGTATATGATACTCTAAGCATCCATACAAATCGACAATCGGTTTTTTGTGATGCTTAAAAACTTACTGTTACTTGATTATTTTGTTTTGAATAAATGAAAAAAAAAAAAAAGGTAAATAAATAAATAAATAAATTAATGTGATAACAACATCACATACATTGTCCTGGTCCCAAAACAAGGTTTCCTTGTACTATGGAAACCAGAAACAACGAAGGAATACAAACAACCCAGAACCCAAGACAAATATCTGTTTCATCAACAAACATTTGGTATGTCATATCAACCGGCGCTCAAACCACTACGCCAAATGGGTCGTCAAAATGGTGGTGGGTGGTTAGGTATCCCATTAAAAAACGATACGAATCGTGTCGAATGATAGATAAAGTGTATTGCATTTATAGAATACCCGTAACCCGATCTCTCTTTGTTTCGGGATAGTTCCACTACCAATAGATGTCGCTGTGATGATGCATGATGTCGAGTGTTTCGCCTTTCGATTTGTATATTGATGGTTAAGTGCACACTTGTGTCTCACAGTTGTACTAACTATAATCTGTAGTTAGTACATTAGTGAGCACTAAACCATCTATATAAGGATTTTGATGTCTATAGAATTGGTCTCTTTATCAAATTAGTATAGAGATGACCACCCGAACCCTCCGAGGATTTTTTTAAGTGCAAAACTTAAGAATATATTGCAAAGAATTACTATACCAAAAAAACATATTAATATATTAGTATAGATATATAGAGATGAGTGAAACAACAGCCATAAACAGTACAATAAGACGGTCTTAGCGCTTGTAGCAAGTTGTTGGTAGTGATATGAGTTCTTTTCTGAATTAATCGATAAAATAAAGGCGTGTACTCCGCTTGTGTGTATCGAAGCTACCATCTATCGATCATAATGTAATAGCTCCATTATTATTCGAACAATCGAAGAATGACATCCATACAGTTTACTAGATAAGTATACACAATTCAATTTATCAACTTTTCCGAAGGTCAGCTGTTACATACACCGTCATCATAACGCAAGTGCTGGAACAATTTTTGCCATCGATAAAAGTTATTAGGTACCTAGTGTTGAAAACTTAGCACTTTTAGAGCTATATCTAGCACTATCTATAGATATCAGAGCAGGCCTTGGCAGACCGCCCACAAGGTGGACCGACGATCTAGTGAAGGTCGCGGGAGTCCCTTAGATGCGGGTGGCACAGGACCGATCTGTGTGAAGAACATTGGAGAAGGCCTATGTCCAGCTGTGGACGTCTATTGGCTGAAATGATGATGATGATTACTATTAGATACCAAGACAGATATGGAGACAAGACCGCCTACATTGTAAATAGAAGATTAGACTAAACTATTGTGCAATAAAGAGTCTTATTATTATCTATCCATCTATTTTATTAAGTCTGACTATCAAGTTTTACATTAGCATCTACTCGTAGCAACTTTTTAGCATATTTTTTTCATTATGGCAAAAGTGTTAATTTATTTATTGTCCCACTGCAGAGCACAGAAGATAGAAATCATGCTATCGTTACTATATGATAGAATCACCTCACTTCACTTTACATTGGCAGAATTAAAGTGCCCAAAAGAGCACAGTCCAAGGCACAACAAAAAAAACATTTATACCTACGCAAAAATAAAAATCCATTTCTTTTTTTTATGATAAATAGCATTATTTATAAAAATAGCACCTTTTTGCATTGTTATATAGAGTTGACAACACTACTTGTGGCGTGTCTTTGAAAAAATAATGCGAGACCATCATATAATTATAGGTTTTGTTCGAGTTCAAAGTCAGTGAGGTTAAGTCTAGAATGATTGAGTGCTATATTTTCCCCTAATTGCTTTCAGACTCGCAGTGTAACGACATGTTGGGGAGAGAGGGGAGAGGCAGTATTAAATAAAATGCGCCAGACAATCACACCAATCAACCTAGTCTCAAACTAGGGCAACCCCTGTACTATGAGAATGTACCAGATGACAATAACTAACTGGGGGCGTCAACCCAGAACACCCAGACCCAATAAAACTTAGAAAATGTAGTTTCCTAAATTGACTTGACCGGGAATCGAACCCGGGACTTTTTGCGCTTTCGTCCCTTGTCAAGCTTATGCTTCACGAACATAATCGTTAATTGTCCCTTGTCAAGCTTATGCGCCCGTGGGAGAGCCACGCTTCGGCGTAAATGGGCCGGCTCGAACGGAGTGATACCACATAGAAGACGTATGTAGCGCTACCATGAGTTGACATCGAAAACTGACATAACGTAAACTATTGCTCTGTCTCTTTCAAATGCATCACAATGAAAGAGACAAAGCGATAGTTTTCGATAGCGAGGATAGTATTTCAAACTCATGGTAAGGCCACTGCGCTGTTGCGTCGAGTGAGGGTACCGGACGCCCAATTAGGGGGAAGGGGGTTAAAGGTTGAGCACACTTTGTGACTCTACTGGTGCTGCAGATGTCTATGGGCGGCGGCAATTGTTTACCATCAGGTGATCCGTCTGCTCGTTTGCCACCTATCGCGTAAAAAACCATTAGTATGCTATTCTATATTAGCATTAAAATGAATTAAGACCTAGAGGTTTTAATAATATGCTTATAGTAAAGACATGAGTCACAGTCTCCCCGAAATAATAAAGCTTACTTATTTATTATGAGTTCGGTCGTAACAACCTATTATAAATAATTGGTTTACCGCATTGTGAAGTCTCAATTATAAGATAGATGTCATTATCATAAATATAAATGATAAAAAACTGTTACCAGCTTTTGTAAAAAACTTTAAAAAAAATTGATTGAATGTCTTAGTTGTTAAAGTAAAAGTAACACAGAGAAAATAATCTTCCTTATGTATTTATTGTATAGGTAGGTACAGTTAACCACACGGCAACGACACGCAATCTCCTCAAATGATATTTACCCAAAAGACTTGTATGAAAAATATTGACAGACTTATGCGGTTGTCTGTACATTGTGTCATGAAAACCGAAAGACCTCTATACTCGTTTGGCCCGAAGCCAATATTGAAAATTCTAAGCTAGATAGTTTGCTAAAGATAAGAATAAAATGTATATTGTTTATTTATTATATTGTTATTATAATTAAATTCGTTCCAACATTATACCACAAAATAATAATACATTTTATGATTATACTGACCACTTGTGCGTTAATATACGATATTAGTTACCATAATGAACAAATAGATGGCACTGAATATCTACAAAATCGTGAAAATGTTAGGGTTAAAATTTGCAGACGTGTTTTCACTACACTCTACACGACATGAATTCTATGACTTTTGGGAACTCACATTACAACCTTGGAATACAAGTTAGATCACGTGACTTGTTAATTTCGTATGGAGAGTTCTAACAAGTTTCGAAGAATTTTCAAAAGTCGTAGAACAAATGTTGTTCAGAATAGTTAGTAGAAGATATGTTTAAAGGGATGTAAATATTCACAGATACACCCTGTATACGAAAATAGTTCCCATATTAAACAAATAGATGGCACTGGACGTCCACAAAATCACACAAAATTGGTTAAAAAAGTGTTTGTATAATGTCGACAAGCTGTTCATATACTCAGTATTATACTTTCATGAATGCAAAGATTTCCAAGTTTTCTGTATTTGTGTACAAGTGTACACATATCTGCTAACACGGTGATACCCATTTGCATTGCTGATGCGTCAGGAATGCTGAGATGGCTGTTTTAGTGCATTTTTATGAGCTTTGCACAAGTTTCTCTTCGTTTGGAAATTCAGGGAAATGCATTCATAGAAATCACGTCGCCGCTCTAGTGTTGCGTTCTTATTTTGGCTAGTTACTTTTTATACTTTATATTTATTTTAGAGGCGACACACCAGCATGCGGGTCACTTGTTGGTAAGTAACCACCGCCGCCCATGAACACCTGTGACATGGGAGAAGTCTGGTTCTGTTCGGTTCTGTCTGGTCCTTTAGTCGTAAGACTATCCTTATAGTCAGAGTCTTTTGACATAAAACGATCAACAGTTACTTCAACAGTTTAAAGTACTTAAGAGACTAGCGACTGCACTGGGGAGTATAAAGTCGTAATGACGTGTGTTGATAAATAAAATGTATGTATAATAACTATGTATAATTGCAACCTAATCTTTATCCTCGAACGCCACGGCGCCGTCTTGTAAAAGACTTAAGTCTGTTAAGCCCTTTTACTTATTGAAAGCATTTAGTCTATTAGTGTTGTAATTTAGTTACGTCAGTTGACTGAGTCATATTATTTAGGACTTTTCTTATGTGATAGGTGGTAAACGAGCAGACGGATCACCTTATAATAAGTAATTGCCGCGTCCCATATTTACCAATATTTTAATAAAGTATCAATATTTTACTATATCGAGATTAGTAAAATACCCTATTGGAAAGTATAAAACAATATCTGACGAAATAGCCTGTTATCCATGCATTGTAAAATCAGTCCTTAAAGGAGTCTCTTTCATCAATAGGTAATTGGACAGTAGACCTTACTTACAGGGGTTATGCGGCAGACTGTCGGCGATGTGTTTAATTATTGAAACATGCTTTGTAAAGAATAGCCATACTCAAAAGGTATACACCACTAATTAATTCATCAAAGAGGCTTCACAATGTATTGATATTGACGTACCAAGGTTACGGAATAACATAACAAACCTAGTTGATTGTTTCTATAACTGAGGATGTAATGGCTTATTCAATATCAATCATAATTACATTTAAAGGTTCGCAGCGCTCTTGTCTGTGACTCTACTAGTGTTGCAGGTGTCTATGGGCGGCGGCAATCGTTTACCATCAGGTGATCCGTCTGCTTGTCTGCCAACTATACACGTATTAAAAAAGCAAAACTATATCTGACATATTCAAGTACTCATAAATGTCCTAAAAATATTAACAAGAAAATTATGAAAAGTTGAATCACAAAACGATCGCACTTCAAAGGAGGGGTCGCTCAAAAATAAATGAAAAGTCCTACGAAATGTTTTCTTGTTAAAATTTCTTCGCGTCCGTAAAAAGGAATCTTTCCTCATAGCTCTTGAAATTGAAGCAAAATTACATCCACGATATTCGCATAAGTCCAACTTCCTAGAAAATTCTCGGAAATTATAAGAAGCTACATCGTAACTGACGGAAACGTTAGGTAAAATTTCATATAGTTAGTAAGGAGCCGCGGTTTCGCTTCTGCAGAAATCTTCTCGAAGGAACCGAGTTTCTTGAGAAGATTAAAGTTATCCTTCGTATAGCCAACGTTGCCTTTACTGTGTTTCGGAGCAGTGGTTCCACAGTCTACCAATAGATGGTGCTGGGCGTTGTTTGCATCGCGCTAGTGTTTTGCCTTTTCAGTTTATATATAAGGTTGGTCGATGTCTATAGAATTTATCACTTTATAAAAAGTATTGATGACGACGATGATTGATAGATGTATTGATTTACCATTCATTTCCTATTTTTGACCTGGGGGATGCCTCTTAGCATAGATACTCTGATCAGGCGCAGATCCAACGTCATGGGCACAATGGGCATGCCCACATCCTTAACTGGACTTGTAACGTCACATCCGCTGACTGATCATATTAAAATTATAAAGTAATTTAGTTTTAACAGATGTATGTACAAACAGACACTTCTATCAAATTTCTAATATTCATAAGGATTTATGTAGACTTGCGATGAAATATAATCTAAGAAGCCAGTGGCTTGGAACTTCATAATAAATTAAATAAGTAAATGGAGTTCTTCTGTCAGCTACTCAAGATTGCTTTTTCATTGCCTTGATTAATACTGTACGTCTAAATATACATATAATTTTAATTTTAACGGCGAGACACGGATGAAATTCTTAGAATATTGTATCATTTCAGTGTCTCGCTCGTTGAGGCCAAAGCTGTCCCTTTGGAATCAGGGTAAGCAACCGTGGTCCAAGCTAAACAAAATAAATTTCTTCTGTGTACGTACAGCCACACATCCTAGCATAGCATACTGTAAAATTTCTTTAATAGACTCTAATTTTACCCGTTTTTAGGGTTCCGTAGCCAAAATGGCAAAAACGGAACCCTTATAGTTTCGTCATGTCCGTCATGTCCGTCTGTCCGTCTGTCCGTCTGTCCGTCTGTCCGTCTGTCACAGCCGATTTACTCGGAAACTATAAGTACTACAGTGATGAAATTTGATGGGAATATGTGTTGTATGAACCGCTACAAAAATATGACACAAAATAGTAAAAAAAAGAATTGGGGGTGGGGCCCCCCATACATGTAACTGAGGGATGAAATTTTTTTTTTCGATGTACATACCCGTGTGGGGTATCAATGGAAAGGTCTTTTAAAATGATATAAAGTTTTCTAAAAAACATTTTTCTTAAAGTGAACGGTTTTTGAGATATCAGCTCTCAAAGTCGTAAAAAGTATGTCCCCCCCCCCTCTATTTTTATAACTACGGGGTATAAAATTCTAAAAAAAATAGAGGTGATGCATGCTAATTAACTCTTTCAACGATTTTTGGTTTGATCAAAGTATCTCTTATAGTTTTTGAGATAGGTTGATTTAACTGTAATTTTGGTTAAGTTATTGTGCTTACACTGAAAACGATGGCTGAACCTTTATTTGCTGCTACGGAACCCTTTGTGCGCGAGCCCGACTCGCACTTGGCCGGTTTTTAGTAAATAGACCCGTTGGATCTATTTACTAAAAAACGTGTTAAGTGGTAGAGACCGAGTTGAGTTGATTGAGAAGAAGTTGAGCGCGACCGTAGGTACTCGTTTACATCCGTCACGTCGAAGGAGGCTTTGCAAGGGCGGTTAAGAAAACTGCCAAGGTGTTCTCGGCCTGTCGAAATTGGAGAGGTGGCCGATGCGTTGCTTTCTCTCTTCTCTTGAAGGTCCCTAAGACATAGCCCTCAGAAAATACTACTGCCGCGGCTAAACCGTGCCACAAAACTTCATGGAAGAAAATGCTCTTATTTGAGACTAACTAGTTAACTTAATTTCACTTTGTCGTAAACGCAGTATAATTAATATTCAGAAATGGGATATGAAATACGGAATATCCTCAAAGACAACTTAACGCTATTTCAAAATCTCGCGTCAAGTTAACATGTGCATAAGAAATTTTAATTAGGATAAATCCTCTAGGGCTTATTATTCGTGAGAATCAGTCCCCGCGGAGTGAGGCTAATTTATATGTAGCAATTAGCATTTATATGAACAATCTACATATCTACATAACATATTTGGAATTACCTACATCCATGACGTGCGTGAGCCAGTAGACCTTTTTGCGGAGTTACAAATTATTTTGTGAGATAATAATGTACCTACATTTAAAAGGTTGGGAATAGCATTACAGCGCTTTGATATATGATTGGTGATAATATAATGATGGTCTTTATTAAAACTCTTACCCCGTTATTACAAAACGGAGACCAAAGTTGCGGTTTAAAAATAATGCTGTCACTTTTATGAATGTGACAAATAAAAGAGACAAATTTTTAAATCAAGATTAACTGAACTTTTTGTAATAATGGGGTAAAATGTTTATCCCACAAACGTATACTTAGATATATTAATATTTATTGAAATTAAAACAAAATATAGATATGGCCTAACAGTAATAGACAGTACCAACTGTAAAGAGGTCTTATCGCTTGTACTGATTGCTTTCAGACAACCTTTGGGTAGAGGAAAGAAAGGGCGTGCTGAAAATAGGGTAAGTCAGTGCACAACAGTCTAATAAATGGAATTGAAATTGGCAGAAATATACATAATATCGTTATACATACTAAATATACATATAATTTTAATTTTAACGGCGAGACACGGATGAAATTCTTAGAATATTGTATCATTTCAGTGTTTCGCTCGTTGAGGCCAAAGCTGTCCCTTTGGAATCAGGGTAAGCAACCGTGGTCCAAGATAAACAAAATAAATTTCTTCTGTGTACGTACAGCCACACATCCTAGCATAGTAAACTGTCAAATTTCTTTAATAGACTCTAATCTTACCCGTTTTAGTAAATAGACCCGTTGGATCTATTTACTAAAAAATGTGTTAAGTGGTAGAGACCGAGTTGAGTTGATTGAGAAGAAGTTGAGCGCGACCGTGGGTACTCGTTTACATCCGTCACGTCGAAGGAGGCTTTGCAAGGGCGGTTAAGAAAACTGCCAAGGTGTTCTCGGTTGCGAAATCGGAGAGGTGGCCGATGCGTTGCCTTCTCTCTTCTCTTGAAGGTCCCTAAGACATAACCCTCAGAAAATACTACTGCCGCGGCTAAACCGTGCCACAAAACTTCATGGAAGAAAATGCTCTTATTTGAGACTAACTAGTTAACTTAATTTCAACAATCTTCAGAAATGGGATATGAAATACGCAATATCCTCAAAGACAACTTAACGCTATTTCAAAATCTCGCGTCAAGTTAACATGTGCATAAGAAATTTTAATTAGGATAAATCCTCTAGGGCTTATTATTCGTGAGAATCAGTCCCCGCGGAGTGAGGCTAATTTATATGTAGCAATTAGCATTTATATGAACAATCTACATAACATATTTGGAATTACCTACATCCATGACGTGCGTGAGCCAGTAGACCTTTTTGCGGAGTTACAAATTATTTTGTGAGATAATTTTGTACCTACATTTAAAAGGTTGGGAATAGCATTACAGCGCTTTGATATATGATTGGTGATAATATAATGATGCTCTTTATTAAAACTCTTACCCCGTTATTACAAAACGGAGACCAAAGTTACGGTTTAAAAATTATGCTGTCACTTTTATGAATGTGACAAATAAAAGAGACAAATTTTTAAACCAAGATTAACTGAACTTTTTGTAATAATGGGGTTAAATGTTTATCCCGCAAACGTATACTTAGATATATTAATTTTTTATTGAAATTAAAACAAAATATAGATATGGCTTAACAGTAATAGACAGTACCAACTGTAAAGAGGTCTTATCGCTTGTACTGATTGCTTTCAGACAACCTTTGGGTAGAGGAAAGAAAGGGCGTGCTGAAAATAGGGTAAGTCAGTGCACAACAGTCTAATAAATGGAATTGAAATTGGCAGAAATATACATAATATCGTTATACATAACATAAAATATGCATACAATATTAATAACACATAAGTAATTAACCAGATTTGTTTTATGGACAGGTCAAAGAATACATAGCATCGATTTTCCAAGGTTTTTTTTTACAAAACCTCGAAAATTTTTAATTTTTGCATGGACATTTAATTTTGGTCAAAAAGTTAAGTCAATAAAAGTAGTTTTCTGCAACTCAGAATTCAAAGTGTTCCGGATTCCCATTTTCACTTACGAAGAGTGAGATCGTCGTAAAACACTGTTATAGCCTTATAAAGTACTTGTGGTTCCACTTAGTGAGAGCTCTAACTTTGTAAAATCTGGCCGAGGCAATATAGATCTTATGCAAGTTATAATGTGGGCTATTTGACTGGAGAAACTTAGTTTTAAAGTATGCTAATATTGTACGTCGACTATAAAAATTGTAGAGTGCAGAATGTAGTGTTCGCTACGATACTATGATTTCAATGTGATGCAAAGTAGTTATAAGGCAAACATCACGAAAAGCGTGTGTACTTTCTTTGTATTCGGTTTCCATAGTCTAAAAGAAACCCCTACTTTGTACCAATTGTATTGAATTGTACCAATAGATGGCGCTAGGTGGCGATTATATCGCGCAAGTGTTTCGTTTTCAGTTTCCCTATAAGCCTTGTCGTTATTTACAAAATTTACCTCTTTATAAATAGTATTGGTTAAAGGGGTGATCCACAGTCTCAAGGTCAATAAGTCAAAAATAAATAAGCAGACAGCGCTAATTAAAACGAATATCATTAATTTTGGTAAACATTCGGTTTTAAACATAATTATTACAAGACGACTGTAGTTCCAATTAGGTCTAAAGTGTGTTAATAATACAAGCCTTAGTAGTTCTTAATTACCTCGAATAATTTTGTAACATCACAGTTATAATAAGTTTAAAGTGAGATAATGCATACATTAGCCTTATTTCTATGCAAAGATTAACGATTGGAATACATTATTTAATTTGATGTTTCGCGAAATAAGTTACATCGCGAAATAAATAGAATAGAATAAAGATCTGTTTCACAATATTATATAGGACTAAATTATTATAAAGAGGTAAAGTGAAGAAGATAATGCTAATAGCTAACCCGAAAAGGAGAAACGCTTGCGCGATGCAATCGACTCCCAACGCCATCTATTGGCACGGAGTGGAACTAATGTAGGTACCGAAACGAAGTTATTTGTTTAAAGTTTAAAATGACACAAAAGTAACGACTTATATGTCACTTTATTAACGACTTATATGTCACTGTCTATAGGTAATATAACATACACGTAAAAGTAAAGTACATACGTAGCATAGGCGTAAAGTGACATTCGATACCTTAAATCTCAAAGGGCGTAATCACCATTTTGGCCAAAATGACTTTTGAATGCTATCTTACTCCATTTTTTTTCTCTATCGATCTGTATTATCAAAGTTTTAAAATTCGCAAAAAAAGTGGTGATTACAGCCCACGTGTTTACCGTCGATAAACAAGTTTTTTTAGTCGTAAATACCTTTAAAAATTCATTATTAAGGTTTCGGTCGATACACCAGTTAAAATTATAATGATGTGAAAAATACTGACTATCAAATGAGGCGTATAGGACATAATATGTGTAACAGTGGCGTTTACGACTCGAGTTACTTTAAGAATTTAAACAAAATAACTCTTAGGAGGTATTGGCATAGGAGTATGCGGTCCTAGCTTCGGCCGCCGCTTTTGCTGCTGCGTCCGCTGCCCTCGTTCCCATCTATACCGATATGAGCCTTGACCCAGCAGAATTGGATGGATTTTTGCTTGCATTTAATAGCATGAACGTATTTTTGGATGGAGCACGCTATTGGGTTGGTATTGCTCCTGTCCTTGATAGCATATAAGGAGGACATGCTATCGCACAAAAGAGGTCACAGCTTGGCATCTATCGTTTAACGCCTATTTGCATGCTTGTTCGATGGCAAATAATTCTGCTTGGAATACCGAGCAAGCTGGGTGCAGACGGAATTTACGGGTTGTGTGATTCTGATTCCGTTCTGGATGGAAAGCGATAAAGGCTGCTGTACTCGTAGAAGACTTATTAAAATTTAAGCTCTAAGTAAAAGTCCTGTCGAAGCAGATATTGTTTATACTAATTTAAAAACAAAACAAAATTATAGAAATCAATAACTTCGTTTGAATTTCAAACTAAAATGATTGCGTTTGTATTTAATTGAAATAATAAAATCGTTTTCATTTCTGTACTTGCCATAAATTTGTAATAATGAAACTACCCGTATTTGTCTCTTAATTTGTATCTTCCTCATAGTGTTTTTACTTATAAAAAACCGAAAATAGCTTTTTAAAATGCATTTTCTATAAGTTAACTAGGCTGTTACACCATAGCATAGAGCAGAATAGCCTTTTTTTCAAGTCGTAAACGCCATTATATCATAACTTATTGCAAAACAGCCTTTTTTTTAGGTCGTAAAGGCCAAGTTGTCAATATTTTTTTGGCGTAATCACAAACCAGTTTGGCAAACATTGGTTCTATTTTGAATACCATATAACTGTGTTATAAAGCTCTCGATACTCGATAATTACATCCAAATTTCATTTATATGGCATTATTACTTTAAAAGTTATGAATTTAATTCTTAGATTTTTTTTTTGTTTCGGCTCTCCTGAAAAATGATGATTTGGTGATTACGCCCTTTGAGATTTAAGGTATCGATATTATAAGTAACGACTTACATTTCACATAATATTACGTCCATGATAAGTTATATGGGAAGTGAGTTTGACAGAAGTCGCAACTATTTTCCTCAAAATAATTTGTGCAACAGATTTTCAGCATTATTTCTTTTTACTGGCCCGTCACTCGTTCTTGGTGTCCCAAGAACAATTTTGAGAGAAATTTGGCACTTTGCCAACTACGTCTGGTTGAGGGAACATTCCAATAACATTTTTAGTACGTACCATAGCAATGTAAAGCAGTCGTATCAGAAGATCTTGGACGTCTTGACAGGGCTATTTTTAGAGTTCGTTCCAAAAATTGGAGCCCTTATAGATTCGTCGTGTCTGTCTGTCCGTCCTGTGTACCACCACTTTTTTCCGAATCTATACTGTTAAAACTTTACTTACAAAATTTGTAAACCGCATTAGGATTATCATACAAAAATGGTAAAAGAATTTTTGGATTCCTCGTTCTTGAACCAAAACAAATTTTTTTTTGGCTTAGGGGGCAACTCGGGCAATAATCTAGGGCAGGAATTTCAAGATTTCTTAGCTGGTCAGTGTTCTACTCTAATCTAACCAATATTTTCACAGTATTTAAGTATGTAACCTATTTTTATCATCACAAATATTTTGGTAGGGCTAAGTCTAAACACTGACCAGCTAAAAAATCTTGAAGTTTTTGCCCGTGTTGCCCCCTAAGGGTTTTTTCATATCCAAATTTTATATAACAATAAAATTGGTTTGAACGAAATCTAGTAAGCTATTTTTTAATACGTCATAGATCCTAATAATCAACTCAAATAAGAATATAAATGCTAATTGCTGCTACGGAACCCCTCATATGCTAGTCCGACTCACACTTGGGCAATTTTAAATATGTCCTGCGTGTTTGGCATTCATTATTAAAATTATCGCTCACAACAATATTGCCCACCTATTTAAAATTTCCCAGTTATTCCAAAATGTGATTAAAACCGATAATCTACTGAACAGGTCTGAATTGTAAATGACGTGGACTACGAATTGTTTTAATTGTCCATAGTGATGTTTAATCAACATATTTTTTTTAAGTACTATTTCAGTATGCGGACAAATGTCTTGACATTATTACACTATGCTGACAATTGTCGTGACAATTGTCAAGTGACAAGTGAAATATTACCATCTTTTATACCATATTTTCCATATAATAACATTTTGTGGTAGTAGAGTGGTGCAACAAGAATAGGGATGTGGACTGTACTCAAATATGTATATAATTTTACCACGTAAAGATAGTTTCTATAATAGAAATAATAAAAAACACAATATTTTCTTCAATAAATAAGGATTTTTTTTGTTATTTAATAATTTTTATTAAATATTTCACCCTCAAGTCACGTGACAATGAACACCAATCAAAATGCGTGACGTCACGCGTTCTTCACAAGTATCAATCGCTGTCAAGTAGTATGGTGTTTGTTTGATATTTTGGACTTGTTATTACTGTAATCCCCGTGATACATCTTCGAAATTTGCTCATTTATCTTTTTAAAAGAATTTTCAAAGGTTTTCCCATAATGAAAAGTGTAAATATACTAAGGCAGATAGTTCAAATTTGCCAAGAATTGATTGCTTTACGGTAGCTAATTTCTTCGCAACAAATAGTAACTTCTGCTCTGCTGAATTTAGAAATGTGAACACCTCTATGTAAGTAATATACTCAGAATACATTATATATAATAGTAATCTTAAGTATTTAAAACTCAAATAGTTAAATTGAATTAAATAAAATAATATGATTTTGAGGCTATGTTTCACCCTTTTTAACAAATTGTTTCATTTATTTTTAGTTCCTCGAGGCAGTCATACAAGGAAATGTAACAAATAATATCAAACTTACATCAAAATGATCCTCACAGAAATACATTTTGCTTTGTGTAGATACAAGTGCCGGATCCCGACGGGCTAGTTGAAGCCACTTTCTCCGCATCGTTTTTGTACGTGGAACGTGAATAAATAGTTTTTCAGATGTTTTAACAGCAGTATTTTTACACT
This sequence comes from Cnaphalocrocis medinalis, assembly GCA_014851415.1. NCBI lineage: Eukaryota > Metazoa > Arthropoda > Insecta > Lepidoptera > Crambidae > Cnaphalocrocis > Cnaphalocrocis medinalis. The sequence goes on along the minus strand of CM026285.1, from coordinate 8,373,093 downwards.
GCGGCACCGCACAACATTTATAAAATTTAGAATTCATCTTAATAACACAAAATTTCGAAATCACTTTCTATTATTGATACAACTCTGACATTGATATGAACGCGTGACGTCAAAGCAGGCGCTTGACAGATATCCACGTTTTCGCGCGAAACTGTTCATGGAATTTTAAATAACACATTTTGAAGATATTAGTTGTATTCAAAAAAATATTTATTAATGGTTTGGGATATATTTGGTACTTATGCATGGTTTTAAACACTTTCCCAAAAATAGTCCACATCCCTATTATTATTTCTGTAGAATTTTAATTGAACGTTGAAGTTATGTCAGAGTTACGGGACAATAATTTACTGTGATAAACTATGATGCACATACGCATAGTAGTGAAGCTCTCTACATCACTACAATGTCACTGACAATTGTCAGCGTGTTAGCTTCATCCTTGTCGAAGAAGATAGGGCGGCAAAATTTATAGTCTTTCGCCTCGGGCGGCTGATTTAAAATAATCTATAATAACGATGACTTAATTTGTAAGAGGACTTTGCCCTGCAGTGGGACAGTAAAGGCTGATACTTGTATTATTTTTAATAAGTACGTTAAGAAATAGTAACTTACTTTTAAATTTAACTCAACTCACTTTAGCGTCCATCCCTATTGGCCAAATTGAAATGTATTCGCAGTCGCGGCAACCATCGATTCGCCGAATTAAAAAACGCACACACACTGTCATTCGTCAGCCCGATGAGTCCCTAGAGATCGACCGCTGCCATTGGCTCACGTGAACGCCATTATCCTTTTTTAATTAAACCTAATTACCTAATTTGTTTCAATATTGAAATTAAGTTTTTCGTATAAAACATTCATCATCCGTCCCTCAGGCAAAGGTAACAGGCAAAGTATACATTTCTTTAGAGTAGGTATACTTTATTTCAAGACGCCTGAGGTGCAATAATAGCAAGAGTTTCCACCTAACAGTTGTATTGTGTATTCTGAAGCAATCTCTGTTTATGATTTGCGATTACGTTAGGTGTCCGCGGAAGACCAGCGTCGAAGCACACATAATAGCTGAGTGGGGACATTTTTGGCGCCTTTTAGATTTGGATTGTTGTATATTATACTAGCGTCCCGCCAGAAATGAACCAATAGATGGCGCTGAGTCCAATTACATCGCGCAAGCGTTTCGTGGTTTCGGTTTACCTATAAGCTATAGAAGTTCTCTATAGAAGTCATCTCTTTATAAATAGTATAGAAGAATAGATTAATTATATTACAAGATTTTGAACTGTAAACTATATCTATATTTTTGGTGCCAAATAAACGTTTTCCATTCTATTTTATTCTATTCAATACTCGTGTACTCGACATTGAAATCGACTAAGAGATTTTATACATTCGTCTATACAAATCACTCATTCGACTTCAGTGTCGAGTGCACGAGAATTACCCCCCTGAAGCCAAATCTGGGGGAAGGTTTGAAAGTTGACAGCCCACTTGTGACTCCACTGGCGTCAATCGCTCTCGTGGCTCTCCCTAACCTTAAAATAACTTAACCTAATTTTAAACAACTCACATGGAATATAACACTCCTCAAGTCGCAACACAGTCGTGGGCTCTGAGTCCAAATACATACTTCAAGGCACACAATGTCACTCACTATAAACTACTTGTAACTAATTCTTGAGGTTAACGACCCCTTAAACACTTAAGATTGTATCACTAGATTTGTATGTAGGGTTTTCGACGGGTACTTAAATAGATCTAGTTGAATTAATTTAATCAATGCATGAACTACTAATGCAATACTAATACTACCATCTCGCGTCCGTGATGCAAAACTGCCACTCTCAAAATAAAAAAAAACTAAACTTGCGAGCAATAAAATCTTTTTTTGGATTCGAATTTAGAGATTTGTTTCGAGTTGTGTATCGATGATTCGGTAATAAACTCAATATAATAAATCGATGTCAATTATAACTCGGAGAATAACCCCGGATTTCCTGAAAATTACAATTTAGAAAGTTTGCTTTTGTTGTTTGTTGCTCCATACAAGGTTCTATGGAATGCGTAAATCAATTCCAATTTCCTTTCTTTTGGAAATAACGGCACATTTCTTAAGTATTTCTTTAATATTTGTAGGCCTCTGAATTGAGCATGTTTGTTTCAAAATTTATTGTTCGCGAGTGTATTTCTTATAATAAAATAAATTTGCTTTAAGTACCTACCGAAATATCAGGAACTCAAAATTGGGTAACATGGTAGCAATCCCGTAAGTAACTGTGCCTTCGTCGAGTGAGGAGGGTACCGGAGGCCCAATTAGGGGGAAGGGGATTAAAGGTTCGCAGCGCTCATGTGACTCTCTACTGGTGTTGCAGGTGTCTATGGGCGGCGGTATCCGCTTACCATCAGGTGATCCATCTGCTCGTCTACTACAAATAAAGAAAAACTATTCTAATGACTTTGTTTTATACCATGTGATGTGACAAACATAATGAGGGAACCAACAAATAGTCCTACGTTGTAACAATCCCATGACCTAAAATGTTTCTTCTCTTTAAAAATGCATTTTTGTAGTTATACGTTCCTACACCATTAGCACTTCGAATTGTGTCAAGAAAAATTGGCAAGAAACTTTTGGCACGGCCTAAAGAGAAAACCGAAGCCAATTCCACTTACGGTACGATAAACATGATAAGTATATCTTATTAAGAGACTGTCGTTTGTTGCCAACGAAAGTTTTTCTGTGGTAGGTGGCAAACGAGTAGACGGATCACCTGATGGTAAGCAATTGCTGCCGCCCACACCTGCAACACCAGTAGGGGTCCCGAAACGAAGTTATGGCAGTTTACTAGCTATCTATAATTTAAAGATATACACCGTTTATGTCTCATATAATTTCCTATGGTATATAAAAATACTAAATATTGTTGTCTGATATCTGTAACACAAGTGCTTAAGCTACTTAGTACGTAGTCAGGTCAATATTGAGGTTTAAAAAAAATACTTATATCAAAACAATATTTTTCCTACTGTGAATTCGCACTTAAATTATGTGTAATTGTACACGATTGATACAATTACTTAGGTACCAGCTACAAAAACTAGAAAAATAAAGCGATAACTTTAAAAAATTTAAATAAGTAAGTAATTACCTACTAAATATGCAATTACGTGTCAGTAAAATAGTAGATAGTTGGGTGATTCTACTACAGTGGAAGAGCCACTCTTCGGCATTAATGGGCCGGCTCGACCGGAGTGATACTACAGCTTCACAGAAGACCGACGTGAAGCAGCGCTGTGTTTCGCCGAGTGGTTGCCGGAGGCCCAATCGGGAAAGGGGGTAAAATCGGCAGCGCACTTGTGATTCCACGGGTGTATATGGGCGACGGTCGCTAACCATCAGGTGATCCGTCTGCACGTTTGCAACCAATCAAATAGATATACCAATATTTCATCAGCAACCCACGCTCGTCCACTGCTGGACATAGGTCTCCCCCAATGCACGCCACCACTCTCGATTTTCGTCCACTCTCATCCAGCTCACTCTAGCCAGCCTTCGAACGTCGTCATCCCATCTTGTAGCAGGGCACACTACACTACGTTGCAGGGCACACTACACTACGGGCAACACTACGTTTACCGAGTCGCGGTCTGCACTCAAGGACTTTATGGCTCCAACGGTTGTCAGTTCTGCGGCCAATTTGACCAGCCCACTGCCAGTTCAGTTTGCTAATTCGGTGGGCTATGTCGGTGACTCTGGATCTCTGTCGGATTACATCATTGCTGATGCGGTCCTTCAAAGATACTCCGAGCATAGCCCTTTCCATAGCTCTTTGAGCGACTTTGAACCGGTGGATTAGTCCAGCCGTGAGTGTCCACGTCCAATATTTGTATATTTGTGCTACTATAATTTAAAAAGTAGGTACAGTAAATGTAAAATTTTTCATTCTAGCTTCTGTCCGAATCGCACTCGGCCGGGTTTTTTATAAACTTAATTCAATTAGATTTATCCGAAGGATGGAGAAGGTTTCGTTACTTGGAATGTCTGAAAACCAAGTAAGTATTTGAGAAATACTCAGTTACTTGTTATCTACTTACTATTTAATTCAGCTGTCAACGTTTTAGGGTTCCGTCCGTTAAAAAAATAACTCTTATAAATTAACCAGTTCGTGATCCATCGCGTCTTCTGTTGTCAGTATGTTGAGACTACTTAGGTAATCAAAAGAAATAGTCATAGTATTTATTGCTTTTATGTAGTAATGTCAAAATTACAAAATGAAATTAAATCAAACTAGTTAACATTCCGTGCAATATCTTATATTACTTACACAGTTTTCTATTTAAAAAACTCTTGAAGATCATATAAAAGCATTTTATTACACACGAAACATACATAAAATACAAAAAAAAAATTGTAGCAAACTTTTGCAGTTACATTTCAGCCGAGATATATTTCAAAAATCAATTCAATTCAATTTGGAATTGTGCTTTGTGGTGTTTGATTTCACTCACATAATTACCTTTATCTTCTGTTTCGGGTTTGTGATCAGGCAAGCGTGATGATTAAGCCTTATCCCATCATAATAGCAATGACTTGACTTCTATGGTAGAAGCCTTTGCTCTGCAATGGGACAGTAAATATAGGCTGCTACTTACTTCGCTTTTGTACAACTATCTTTAATGTGTACCAACCCTCGGTGTACGAGAACAACTCGTAGTTGACTGGTTATTTTTAATTTTATACATGACGGTAGACATCGGGCTAGATAAACCTATTTAAGTAAAATGTTGTACATTCAATGTAGAGTATTGGGTGAATAGTGAAAAATGCGAACAGTCGCAAAGACTGATCGCTGGACCATGAGGGCTCATATGCTGATTGCAGCCACGCTGCTCTTGGTAGCCCCGGCGCTTGCGAAACGCGTAGAAATTTTTACAACATCGGATTTGCCTGCCCTCGCGCAGCATGAACTTCACACAGATGTGCCAAGCGTTTGACCAGCCATGCGAACAGCACGAAGTCACCACGGAAGACGGCTACATACTCACGATATTCCGCATCAAAGGTGACCCGAAAAGACCCGTGCTGATGTGGCACGGCCTCCCTGACTCCTCGGACACGTTCCTCGTGCGGGGCCACAACTCTACCAGCGCCACGTTAGCTGCAGCCGGCTACGACGTCTGGGTGGCTAACTCTCGAGGAAACAAATACAGCCGACGCCACAAAGACTGGGATCCTGACAAGAATAAGGAGAAATTTTGGGATTTCAGCATCCAAGAAATGGGATACTACGATATACCAGCCACGATCGACTATATCCTAAACGAAACGGGAGAGGAGAAGCTATCCGCTATCGCACATTCCATGGGTACTACAATATTCTTTGTACTTGGATCTACTAGACCAGAATATAATAACAAATTAAAAGTGTTCATTCCAATGGCTCCCGTGGCTTTCACCACCCGCATGACATCAGCGCTGAGTATTGGCAACCGGAACTGGCCTGTATTCAGAATGGGTTTAGTATTAACGAATACCTACGAAGTGATGTCATCTGCGTCCATAGAAAATACAGTGCTCCGGTTCTTCTGCGCGGATAAGATCATTGGGAGTTTAATTTGTAAGCAAATAGTAGTGGCGGCGATTGGAGGAGAAATTAGTGATATTGAACCAGAGTTATTCGAGGCGGCTTTTGCACGTTACCTCTCGGGTACATCGAGAAAAAATATCGATCACTTAGCACAAATTTACAATACAGGACGTTTCAGCAAATTCAGTTTCGGTCTTGCGGATAATAGATTAAAATATGGTGCCTTATACCCTCCAGACTATGAGTTGAAGAACATGAAAACACCCGTGGTTATGGTGTGTGGGCAGAATGATATCCTGGCGGATCTAGAGGACATCGAGTTGTTGAAAAAAGGACTTCCAAATGTTGCAGCGCAGCACATTCTTAAAGATATCAGTCATTTCGATCTCGTGTGGGGTAGGAATTTGAATACTTATCTACATCCACTGCTGAAAGAAACCCTTAATAAATATTCTTAAAAACAGTACTATACATTTTGGTTTAATTTATTATTTCATGTCACATGTCCACTTTATAGTACATAGGTAATTCCGAATTGTGTCCGTTAAGCTTTACATTTCCTTAACCACGCATTCTACCAATCATTCCAAACAACATTTTGTGCTAAAGACTTTTGGGCCGCTCCACCAGAGTGATACCACAGCTTCACAGAAGACCACATTAAGTAGCGCTTGCGCCTGTGTTTTGCCGAGTGAGTGAGGTTACCGAAGGTCCAATCGGGGGGAAAGGGGATCAAAAGGCTGGCAACGCACTAGTGACTCCACTGGTGTTACGGTTGTCTATGGCGACGGCGGGTCGCTTAGCTTTAGTGATTCCGTCTACCACATTGCAACCTATCACGTAGCAAAACAATATTTTGCTAACTTTAATTAAAAAGTACCTAAAGTTCAGCCGGCTTATCTCGTGGTGCGCGCTATGTTCCACGAGATAATACCTCGACACTCGTATTGTGTCGGCGCAAGTTGCTTCTCACTCACCTGACTGAGCGATGAGCGGGATAGAAGGATGCGCTCTCGCGAACGAGAGTCGACAATATTTTGTCGCGGTACGCATGCGGATGCGCATGTGCACATGTAAGGATTTTCATTCTAGCTTCAGATACAAGAGGATTACCTTATTTAGTCTTTTATATACCAATGGGGGATATCGCGTGAAAAATCCAGTAGATGGCGTACTGTAGCTTGGTGGTTAAAGAAGATTTTGACCATATCTCATTGATTTTTAGGGTTCCGTAGGCAAATAGGTAGTAAACAAACATTATAGATACGTTAGCCATTTTTTTTTCGAAATTAATATCGTTGAAAATTGGTAGATTGAGATTTTTAGTATTATTTCTTTCTATACTGTATAGTTTGCCTGAGAGACACTTCCAAAGTTGAAAAATGTGTCCTCCCCCTCTCTAATTGAAAAAATAAGAGAGTGGTTAAACTTAAAGATCTACATAATTATAATATTATGATGTATATAACGATAAAAACTACCAACGAAAATCGGTTTGGACGAATTCTAGAAAGTGGATGTTTTTTGATATGTTATTAAAAGTAAACCAGAACTTGCCTTCAATAAACTCAAATATATTAAAATAAATGTTACTTGCTTGCTACGGGACCCTTCACGGGGGAGTCCAAATCGCACTTGGCCGGGTTTTTTTTAACCTTTATTTAATTAGATTATCCGAAGGATGGAGAAGGTTTCGTTACTTTGAATGTCGGAAAACCAAATAAATATTTGAGAAATACTCAGTCACTTGTTTTGTTATCTATTACTTACTTTTTAATTCAGCTGCCAACGTTATTAGGGTACCGTCCCTTAAAAACAACTCTTATAAATTATGTAACTAATTTGTGGTCCATTGCTTCTCTCTGTGTTGTCAAGACTACATAGGTCATCAAAAGAAATAGTCATTGTCATAATATTCATTGCTTTAATGTAGTCGGTCAAAATCATAACCCTCCTTTTTGCTTTGCCGTAGTCGGGTAAAATAGATCTTAACTTAGATAAATACGAGTAACAGTACTGAACATGAACCCCGCAGGGGTACTGCACAATTATAATATTACATTAAATTAAACTAGTTAAAATTCCGTACAATATCTTATATTACACTGTTTTCTGCTCAAAAAACATTTTGAAGATCATAAGAACATTTTGATATTAAAATGGGGACTATTATAAACTATTGATAACTTTTTATAAAATAAGTGATCGTCTGTTTCATTTTTTATAACATTTGGTAGTATATTATTTATATCCCTAATAGGTACTTACTTCCTTTTGATTTGGAATAAGATTTGAGGAAAAGTTAAAATTAATAACGCAGGAATCCGGAAAAGGTTTGCTACAATGGATAAAACAATCGATAGCAAACTTTTGCAGTTAAATTTCAGACGAGATGTAGGTAATTTCAATTTAAAATTGTGCTTTGTGTTGTTTGATATAATATAGATATCTTTTATTTTGGGTTGGTGATCACCAATCCGCATTAGGCAGGCGCGATAATTAAGCACAATTCCATCATGTAGCAATGACTTGATTTCTATGGTGGAAGACTTTGTTCTGCAGTGGGTCAGTAGGTCTTCGCTTTTTTTACATCCTTATATCTTTAACGTGTACCAACCCTCGGCGGGCGAGCACAACTCGTAGTTGACTGTTATTTTTTTATGTTATCCATGACGGCAGACATCGAGTTAGATAAAGCCTATTTAAGTTAAATGTTGTACTTTCTACGTACTACTGAATATTGGGTGGATAGTGTAAGCCGCGAACAGTCGCGAAGACTGATCACTGGACCATGAGGGCTCATATGCTGATTGCAGCCACGCTGCTCTTGGTAGCCCCGGCGCTTGCGCAACGCGTAGAAATTTTTTTAACATCGGATTTGCCTGCCCTCGCGCGCATGAACTTCACACAGATGTGCCAAGCGTTTGACCAGCCATGCGAACAGCACGAAGTCACCACAGAAGACGGCTACATACTCACGATATTCCGCATCAAAGGTGACCCGAAAAGACCCGTGCTGATGTGGCACGGCCTCCCTGACTCCTCGGACACGTTCCTCGTGCGGGGCCACAACTCTACCAGCGCCACGTTAGCTGCAGCCGGCTACGACGTCTGGGTGGCTAACTCTCGAGGAAACAAATACAGCCGACGCCACAAAGACTGGGATCCTGACAAGAATAAGGAGAAATTTTGGGATTTCAGCATCCAAGAAATGGGATACTACGATATACCAGCTACGATCGACTATATTCTAAACGAAACGGGAGAGGAGAAGCTATCCGCTATCGCACATTCCATGGGTACTACAATATTCTTTGTACTTGGATCTACTAGACCAGAATATAATAACAAATTAAAAGTGTTCATTCCAATGGCTCCCGTGGCTTTCACCACCCGCATGACATCAGCGCTGAGTATTGGCAACCGGAACTGGCCTGTATTCAGAATGGGTTTAGTATTAACGAATACCTACGAAGTGATGTCATCTGCGTCCATAGAAAATACAGTGCTCCGGTTCTTCTGCGGGGATAAGATCATTGGGAGTTTAATTTGTAAGCAAATAATAGTGGCGGCGATTGGAGGAGAAATTAGTGATATTGAACCAGAGTTATTCGAGGCGGCTTTTGCACGTTACCTCTCGGGTACATCGAGAAAAAATATCGATCACTTAGCACAAATTTACAATACAGGACGTTTCAGCAAATTCAGTTTCGGTCTTGCGGATAATAGATTAAAATATGGTGCCTTATACCCTCCAGACTATGAGTTGAAGAACATGAAAACACCCGTGGTTATGGTGTGCGGGCAGAATGATATCCTGGCGGATCTAGAGGACATCGAGTTGTTGAAAAAAGGACTTCCAAATGTTGCAGCGCAGCACATTCTTAAAGATATCAGTCATTTTGATCTCGTGTGGGGTAGGAATTTGAATACTTATCTACATCCACTGCTGAAAGAAACCCTTAATAAATATTCTTAAAAACAGTACTATACATTTTGGTTTAATTTATTACTTCATGTCACATGTCCAACTTTATAGTACATAGGTATTCCGAATTGTGTCCGTTAACATTTACATTCCCTTAACCACGCATTCTACCAATCATTCCAAACAACATTTTGTGCTAAGACTTTTGGGCCGGCTCCACCAGAGTGATACCACAGCTTCACAGAAGACCAGCATTAAGTAGCGCTTGCGCTGTGTTTTGCCGAGTGAGTGAGGTTACCGAAGGTCCAATCGGGGGGAAAGGGGATCAAAAGGCTGGCAACGCACTAGTGACTCCACTGGTGTTACGGTTGTCTATGGGCGACGGCGGTCGCTTAGCTTTAGGTGATCCGTCTACACAATTGCAACCTATCACGTAGCAAAACCAATATTTTGCTACTTTAAATTAAAAGTACCTAAAGTTCAGCCGGCTTATCTCGTGGCGCGCATGTTCCACGAGATAATACCTCGACACTCGTATTGTGTCGGCGCAAGTTGCTTCTCACTCACCTGACTGAGCGATGAGCGGGATAGAAGGGTGCGCTCTCGCGAACGCGAGTCGACACAATTTTGTAGCGGTGCGCATGCGCATGTGCACTTGTAAGTATTTTCATTCTAGCTTCAGATACAAGAGGATTAGCTAATTTAGTCTTTTTTATTTTACTTGATATCGCGCGAAAAATCCAGTAGATGGCGTACTGTAGCTTGATGGTTAAAGAAGATTTTGACCATATCTCATTGATTTTTAGGGTTCCGTAGGCAAATAGTAAATAACCATTATAGATACGTTAACCATTTTTTTTTCGAAATTAATATCGTTGAAAATTGGGAGATTGAGATTTTTAGTATTATTTCTTTCTATACTGAATAGTTTGCCTGAAAGACACTTCCAAAGTTGATAAATGTGTCCTCCCACTCTCTAATTGAAAAAATAAGAGAGAAGTTAAACATAAAGATCTACATAATTATAATATTATGATGTATATAACGATAAAAACTACCAACGAAAATCGGTTTGGACGAATTCGCGAAAGTGGATGTTTTTTGATATGTCGTTAAAAGTAAACCAGAACTTGCCTTCAATAAACTCAAATATATTTAAAATAAATGTTACTTGCTTGCTGCGGGACCCTTCACGGGCGAGTCCAAATCGCACTTGGCCGGGTTTTTTTTAAACCTTTATTTATTTAGATTATCCGAAGGATGGAGAAGGTTTCGTTACTTTGAATGTCGGAAAACAAGTAAATATTTGAGAAATACTTAGTCACTTGTTTTGTTATCTACTATACTTTTTAATTCAGCTGCCAAATGTTATTAGGGTACCGTCCCTTTAAACACAACTCTTACAAATTTTGTTACTAATTTGTGGTCCATTGTTTCTCTCTCTGTTGTCAAGACTACATAGGTCATCAAAAGAAATAGTCATTGTCATAATATTCAATGCTTTAATGTAGTCGGTCAAAATCATAACCCTCCTTTTTGCTTTGCCGTAGTCGGGTAAAAATAGATCTTAACTTAGATAAATACGAGTAACAGTACTGAACATGAACCCCGCAGGGGTACTGCACAAATTATAATATTACATTAAATTAAACTAGTTAAAATTCCGTACAATATCTTATATTACACTGTTTTCTGCTCAAAAAACATTTTGAAGATCATAAGAACATTTTGATATTAAAATGGGGACTATTATTAAACTATTGATAACTTTTTATAAAATAAGTGATCGTCTGTTTCATTTTTTATAACATTTGGTAGTATATTATTTATATCCCTAATAGGTACTTACTTCCTTTTGATTTGGAATAAGATTTGAGGAAAAGTTAAAATAATAACGCAGGAATCCGGAAAAAGGTTTGCTACAATGGATAAAACAATCCGATAGCAAACTTTTGGCAGTAAATTTCAGTACGAGATGTAGGTAATTTCAATTTAAATTGTGCTTTGGTGTTGTTTGAATAATATAATTTAGATATCTTTTATTTTGGGTTTGGTGATCACCAATCCGCAATTAGGGCAGGCGCGGATAATTAAGCCACAATTCCAATCATGGTAGCAATGACTCTGATTTCTATGGTGAGAAGACTTGTTCTGCAGGAGGAGTCAGTAGGTCTTCGCTTTATTTTTAACATCCTTATATCTTTAAAACGTGTACCAAACCCTCGGCGGGCGAGCACAACTCGTAGTTGACTGTTATTTTTTATGTTATCCATGACGGCAGACATCGAGTTAGATAAACCTATTTAAGTTAAATGTTGTACTTTCTACGTACTACTGAATATTGGGTGGATAGTGTAAGACGCGAACAGTCGCGAAGACTGATCACTGGACCATGAGGGCTCATATGCTGATTGCAGCCACGCTGCTCTTGGTAGCCCCGGCGCTTGCGCAACGCGTAGAAATTTTTGCAACATCGGATTTGCCTGCCCTCGCGCGCATGAACTTCACACAGATGTGCCAAGCGTTTGACCAGCCATGCGAACAGCACGAAGTCACCACAGAAGACGGCTACATACTCACGATATTCCGCATCAAAGGTGACCCGAAAAGACCCGTGCTGATGTGGCACGGCCTCCCTGACTCCTCGGACACGTTCCTCGTGCGGGGCCACAACTCCACCAGCGCCACGTTAGCTGCAGCCGGCTACGACGTCTGGGTGGCTAACTCTCGAGGAAACAAATACAGCCGACGCCACAAAGACTGGGATCCTGACAAGGATAAGGAGAAATTTTGGGATTTCAGCATCCAAGAAATGGGATACTACGATATACCAGCCACGATCGACTATATCCTAAACGAAACGGGAGAGGAGAGGCTGTCAGCTATCGCACATTCCATGGGTACTACAATATTCTTTGTACTTGGATCTACTAGACCAGAATATAATAACAAATTAAAAGTGTTTATTCCAATGGCTCCCGTGGCTTTCACCACCCGCATGACATCAGCGCTGAGGATTGCTAACCGAAACTGGCATGTACTCAGAATGGGTTTAGTATTAACGAACACCTACGAAGTTTTGTCATCTGAGTCCTTGGAAAATAGAGTACTCCGGTTTTTCTGCTCAGAAAGGATTATTGGAGTTTTACTTGTAGGAAAATAATAGTGGCGGCGATTGGAGGAGAAATTAGTGATATTGAACCAGAGTTATTCGAGGCGGCTTTTGCACGTTACCTCTCGGGTACATCGAGAAAAAATTTGGATCACTTAGCACAAATTTACAATACAGGACGTTTCAGGAAATTCAGTTTCGGTCTTGCGGATAATAGATTAAAATATGGCGACTTATATCCTCCAGACTATGAGTTGAAGAACATGAAAACACCCGTGGTTATGGTGTGCGGGCAGAATGATATCCTGGCGAATCTTCAGGACATCGAATCATTGAAAGAAAGACTTCCAAATGTTGCAGGGCAGCACATTCTTAAAGGTATCAGTCATTTCGATCTCGTGTGGGGTAGGAATTTGAATACTTATTTACATCCACTGTTGAAAGAAACTCTTAATAAATATTCTTAAAAACAGTACTATACATTTTGGTTGAATTTATTATTTCATGTCACATGTTCAAGTGTAAAAATCTGTCAATCTTTTTCAAATGACTCTTACTCAAACTTAAACTCAACTTTATATACCTACTCGTATGTAGAAAGTCTTTGCTCTTACCATCAAATATATTATTCATTATTCAATATTATTTGAGGGAAGACAGATTGTATACCTAGTATTCCAAATTGTGATCACCGCAAGGATCGACTGCCCATTGACACCATCAAGTACAGCTCAGAGTATCGGGTCAGTTTATTTTAAACCTTTTAGTAGATAGAAGGACCAAACCTTGGTCACTTTTTTTTGGTAGCATACACCGTCGTTTTTTAGTTCTTTTTGCAGTATTATTTTGTAGACTGTCTTTTCAAAACAAACCTTCTAGTTAAGAAGAAAATCTCTTCGTAGTGTACCTAACACGATTTTCCCTCGTCAATGCGTGGTGTCATATTACCTATCTGTCATCTAATTGATTACATTCTGACGCTTGGGAGTTGGACTGACCTCGCTCCTAATTTTGTACACCCTCGTCTATTTCGTTGAGTTTCTAGGAACTTGTATGTTGGCATGTGTCCTTAAAATTAAATTATCAATAGTCTTACATAGAAGCTTCATAATTATAAAATTAACCGATCTTTACGTCTTCCACTCTAGTGAAAATATGAAAATCTGTTTGTCTACTTTCAACTTTAAAAATATCCTTTTAACTTTTATTTCCCTCCCTGTACTTGGCAAGACATTCGTAAAATTCCCTAATATTCAGTTTTCCACAGAGGGCAGCCGTATCTCAGGTTATTTTTGAATGTTTAACTGCTCACCTGTGTGGCTACCATGAGTTTGAAATACTATCCTCGCTATCGAAAACTATCGCTTTGTCTCTTTCATTGTGATGCATTTGAAAGAGACAGAGCAATAGTTTACGTTATGTCAGTTTTCGATGTCAACTCATGGTAGCGCTACTAAGGGTCTACAACTAAACCCTTCCTTGACCAAAGATAATAGATATAGGGTGTATCTGAGAACGTTTACTTCCTTTTGACCACGTCTTCTACCAAGCATTCTGACCAAAATTTGGTACATATATGACTTTTGAAGAGTCCGAATAAAAAAATCCAAAGTCGGTCACGTAACTTGATTATTTATAATGAAGACTCAAAAAATTTTTGATGAATTTTCGAAGTTGTAAACAAGACGTGTTGTTCAGAATGGTCGTTAAAAGCCGTAGTTAAAAGTATGTAAATGTTCACAGAAGCATAGCAATAAAGCTATACATCCATAGAAGATTCTCTGACGGCTCATCAATAGTTGAGCCATGACCACTTGACCAACAGAAATGACGTTTGCCCAATTTTTCGCCCACTGAACATTTGTCCCAGCACGAGTCACCGTCTGAACGTTTCATGTCTTAGGTATTTATAGAATCTTTTGCCATCAGTCCTGGCGCATCGTTCTGCTTGCTCTCGGCAGCTGCAAACAAACGGCAGTGCGTATGAAAGGGGTCATACAGTAACTTTTAGGTGGCAGCACTTTGTATTGACAAACATGAACTAAGTTCAAATTTATAGCACCATTTGGCAGCACCGTCTATGCGTTTCGTCGTCTATTCCCTTGTAGGCCATCTCCGTTCAATGTAGATCGGTACAAGTATGCACAGATGGCTTGTGGATCTACCGCTTCCATAAGTACCTAAGTTAATAATAATAAGTTCACACTTATACTGACAAATATCTTAATAGATTTAAGCGGGGTCTATTAGTTAATACAATCGTCTTTCATGTTCATATTGACGAAAACCTTGGTAGATTTATTCAGTGTTTGTTAGTAAATACAATTATCTTTCATTTTCATACTGACAAATATCTTAAATCTTAAATAGGGTATATTAGTAAATACAATCAGCTAACATGGCCATATTGACGAAGTTCTTGGTTGATTTAGGCAGGATTTATTAGTCAATACAATAATCTTTCATGTTCATGATGAATAATTTCTTTGTTATAATAGTTAATTCAAAGATTTAAAGAGCAATCAAAATCATCTTTGTTAATGTAAACCTTCTTGTCAGGCTCGTAGGAAACAAGATACAAATACAAATATTTAATTATTTCACAAAAAATTGTTACATATTACATACTAATTTGTTATACCAGGAAAAGTAACTTAATAATTTATATTATTTATTTATAAGTATTTTATAAATCAGAAATTTTAATAATATTTTTAGATGCTTGGTCTTATCGTCGTAATTTATTTAGATAATTACTAATATAGATAATGCTCGTCTGACATCTATAACATAAAAAGTATTACTAAACTTAAAAAACAGGGATTAACGCGGCGTTAATTTATAAGCACATAATAATGTCCTTAGTGTTTAACGTTTCGGCTGCATTACAGCAGCTGTGGCACTGAGCCGAATATGAAATTAACCCAAAGAGTTAATTTCCGTTTAGTTGATAATAATTACAATGCAATTCGAAATTTAACAAAACACTAAAGTGACCGACATAATGTATCAAATCAGCATGCTAAAGTAGCAATAGGACTGGCTGTATCTATCGAAGAACTTACAGCCGTTAGGGTACAAGAGTTTCGGACTGGAAATCGTAGTGTAGGACAGCTCTGGCTAGATGGAGTGACGTTCTGCGAAAAGCCGTTGGTATAGACTGGATGCGTTTATCCGAAGAAAGCGTGAAATATCGAACATTGGGGGAGGCCAATGTCCAAATGTGGGCTGAAACAGTCTGATGATGATGATAATGATGAATTCGAGAATATAAAGAACTATTGAGCGCGCTTTTTACCTTCAGAATGACAAATAAGTTGTATCGTTAGTATGCAAACAGTTCGTGATAAGTTTTTACAGTCGAGCAAATTGCTATTAGCAGTTTAATCATCTTCATTAGTTCATGTGTTGTATAACACCCGTCACGAGAAACTCCGTCAAGTAACATTTTAGTACAGAAATAGATTTGTTTTTTACTATTACATCGCCCTCACTTCGTTGCGGATCTTCATTAGTTCCAAATTAGTACCAATAGATGGCGCTAGGTGTCAATTACATCGCACAAGTGTTTTGTCTTTTCGGATTATCTTAAGCAATTTGTCTGTCTGCAGAAAATTACCTCTTAATAAACAGTATTACAATTTTTTTTCCACCCTGTGTACGAGCTGACCACAAATAGGAATACCGTGAGAGAGCCACACTTCGGCATGAATGGGACGGCTCGATCGGGGCGATACCAGGGCCTCACAGAAGACCGGCGTGAAGCAGTGCTTGCGCTGTGTTTCGAGTGAGTGGGGGTACCGGAGGCCCAACTGGGGGACAGAGGGTTAAAGGTTGGCAGCGCATCTGTGGCTCTACTGGTGTTGCGGGTGTTTATGGGTGGCCGCAATCGCTTACCATCAGGTGATCCGTCTGCTCGTCTACCATAAAAAAGGAATAATAGTTACTTAAATTGCGCTCAGATTGCGCTTAGCTCGTCTAGCGTAGACTAGGGCGGGACATAATAAATCGACGTTGATTTTGAAAGGATTTACAATTCAACGACGATTTATTATGCAACGGCGCTGATGGTTCCATTCGTCTCAATCGCCCGATGGTTGCGCTCGATGGTTCGGGAAATGGGAAACGTTTAGAGGATTTGAGCTGACGTTATAAAGACGTGATAAGTTGGAGAGGAGTGTCCAATGAATGAATGAATGAATGATGTAGTCCGGCCGTTTTCGACCATGGCGACTGCTTCAACCAGTGCTTCAGTGTCCAATATACATTACACGGTACTCATTTACATTAAGCAATAGTTCGGACGGAGCTGACGGCCTCGATGGCGCAGTGGCTAAGGTGTTCGCTGGGAACGCGAAAGGTCCCGGGTTCGATTCCCGGTCAAGTCAATTTAGGAAACTACATTTTCTAAATTTTCTTAGGTCTGGGTGTTCTGGGTTGACGCCCCCAGTTAATTATCGTCTCCTGATACTCATAGTACAGGGTTGCCCTAGTTTGAGACCAGCCGGGCTAACATGCGCGCCACGAGATACTTTGTCGACACTCGTATTGTGTCGGCGCAAGTTGCTACTCGCTCACCTGACTGAGCGATGAGCGGGATAGAAGGATGCGCTCTCGCGAACGAGAGTCGACAAAATTTTGTCGCGGTGCGCATGTTAGGCCTACAGGTTGATTGGTGTGATTATCTGGCGCATTTATTTATTTTACAAGTGAGGAGTGACTGCCGTCTGACCGTCCCACGGCAGGTTAGGGGAAAACTCGCCTGAAAAAAAAACTCGCACGAAAATTTCAAGATTTTTTGCTTGTCACTGCTCTAACCTAACTTCACCAATTCTTTTCGGGAGAGTTTTCTTAACAGTTAATTAGTGCAAAATATGGACCACGTTCAGATTATTTATCTGAGCAATTGAGAAACTATTAAAAACAGTGCAGGTGTACCCTAAAATTTTGGTTTTGTTATATTCTAATACAACATTCACAATTCCATCTACCCTTGTACATAATAACTCTTTCAGTTTCAGATTACCGTTTTATATACGCAATTAAAAATCGTTTCAGCATACGAGCTTCCACGCGCGTTTAAAACTCACTTCAAAACACCTGACGTAAGAACTGACTCTCCCACGAGTAAAAATATAGTATGAAGTATTTGACTAATTTCCCCACATTTGTTTGCTAATATTTTTTCACACTATGGAATGTTCAAAGCGTAAACATTTTCTTTTAACTTTAGCCCTCAAAGCTTGAAGCAAATACTTACAACGAGCCTTTGAACATAAACTTCACCAGTTAAAGCCGGTCTTGACGTTATCTCGAAGCGCTAATGTAAATTAATTGCACTGCAACCTGTAAAGCTTAACTAATAGGTACAATATAATGTATAATGTAAGTAGGTATAGTGTAGGTATTAGTTAAGCATTGGGTATCTAGAATATTTATAACGAGACAATTTCTACAGAATCGAATTCACCGAATTAGCAAACTGAAGTGGAAGTGGGCTGGTCCGTTGGAGCCGTTAAGTCCTTGAGTGGAGAACGCGACTCGGACAAGCGTAGTGTTGGACGCCCTGCGACAAGATGGGATAATGACATTCGAAGGCTGGCTGGTGTGGGCTGGATGAGAGTGGCCGAATTTCGGGAGCGGTGGCGTGCATTAGGGGAGACTTATGTCCAGCAGTGGACGAGTGTGGATTGCTGATGATGATGATTATTATGAAATTCTACAGATAACCTCTTAGCTTATTATGCAACCCGAAGAGACTAAACACTACTACGAAGAAATTCGACATCCAGCGACAGAGATTGGATCACAAAGAAGAGTCTTACCATATAAGTTTTAGGTACTGTGAAGTGTAGAATTTAATGTTGTTTATGAACCGTGCGCGTTAATGAATTTCTCATTAACCAGCTTTAGCAAGCCATGTTAGTATGCAAGGGAGTCTTTGTATGCTAAATTATACACATTCAGGCAAAATTAATTTTGCCAACATGATATAATTTACTTATTCGTCTTGAATTTTGAAATCGCTTCAATTCTGTGGGAAACGCCTAAGTTACTTTTTTATGTGATAGATGACAGACGAGCAGACGGATCAACTGATGTTTTAATCCCCTTTCCCCCCGGTTGGGCCTCCGGTACCTGCCCTCACTCAATCGGCGTGTGTGTGGCCTTTAGCATGTTAGATAGGTAACCCTATTATGAGGGCTTCAGGATTAAGACGGCTAAAATTTAACGGAGTATAATTACACATGAAAGAGTCGCTTGTGCTTTGGTTTCTTCACGCCCCATTTGGGGAGAAGTGATGGGCTAAAGACACAGACTTTGTAGGGAGTGAAGAAACGCACCGGGGAAAGAGTCCTTAGCAAGTACCTGGTGAGCGTCTCCCAAGATTCGGTCTGTATGCCGAGACGGTAGGAAGGACCATGGGCTGGTGGAGGGACCTGTGTCTACACATGGAAAGAATGTCAAAGTTAAAGAATATAAGCAATGACAGAATAAGTTGACTCGGACGGCACTGTCTGTCCCGAGATATGTTTAAGTTTTTATCTTTAAGGACTTCATCTCACTCAAACTCACTTCATTATCGCTCTTGAAATAAGCGCAGGACCTTCATTAATAAAAGTACATCTAAAACAAACGAGCTAAGTAAGTAAAAGCTAAATAACTCGCCGAGAGAGAGGGAACAATGCGCATGGCCGAGTACAAAAATAGGGTCAAGCACACGCAATATCCGTGCGCATTTTCTAGGGTCATCGGGGGCGGTGCCAGTTAGTATATGCTGATAATTTAAATTCACAAGCCATTGGCAACCCTCATTGTATAAAACTAATTTAGGATTGTCAGTCACATACATGTTAAAAACTCTGACTAAGACAGCGAAAGCATGATGCTTGAAAAGCTATCAAAGTGGAAACAAGTCGCAAGTAGCCTGAAATTAACAATTTAATGAAATACATAAACGTATGATTTCAATCATACAAAAATCATGCATTAGTCTGTTAAATCTCTTTAATCGATTCCCCCTTCCCACCAGACTTAGTTATTGTGTTCCTTCTTACTTATTAACTAAGCTGGATTAGCGACACGATCAAACGGATCACACGGAGCGTTTTGGCGGGTAATTCTCGTGTACTCGACATTAAAGTCTAATTTAGAGATGTCCTACATACAAAATTTTAATTCGACTTCATTGTCGAATGCACAAGAATTGGTCCCTTGGTCTCCGAGAAATCGCTACTGCGGTGTTAATTTGGCAGATTATAGTAGTAACTTGGTGTGGCTATTAGTACACTAACAGAGCTAGGTTATTAACTACTAAAAACAACTGTCTTACCAATTTGCCTCCTTACTCGATATCTTCTCTGTCGTTTGACAGTTTGTGTTCCACGTCTGGCTCGCAATGCTTCTTTACGTTTGATCCAATGCCCTTCGGCTGCAGCTGAAACAACGAAATAGAGTATATTAATCATTATCATCATTTCAGCCAATAGACGTCCACTGCTGGACATAGGCCTCCCCCAATGCTATCCACGCAGACCGGTCCTGAGCCATCGGCATTCAAGAAATACTGGCGACCGTCACAAAATCTTAAATCACCTAGTAATGTTCGCGGCCTCCACTCAAGGATCTTTCCGTCTGTTCTCCTCGCATGTGCCCTGCTCATTGCCAATCTGCGGCCATATGCCAAGTGATAGTGAACTTTGTTACGGTAATATTTATAGGTTTGTGATTCTGTTTAATGAAATCTAATCTAAAGTTGAAATGCTCTCCGTTCTGATGGACATATTTTTTAGACACTAAGAAATTTGACGTATCAATTATCAGACGAGCACAATAAGTACGAGTACGTACACAATAGTAATATCGGTAGATTGTATGCCACCAACTCGCAATAATTTCCATTCAAAACTTTGGTGTCATAATCGCACACTAATCCTGACGAACAAAAACTCCAGTTGAATACAACCCGTACGTTCCACAGAAACAAGACCGACTTAAAATTAGATCCGCAGCTAAAACTTCGCTTTTCAAAGAACAAAGATGGAAGAAGTAAGTTAGCTGCAATAAACCCGGAGTTTCGTTAATGAAAACTAAGAACAAACGACCAGTTCAACTGCTGCTGTTGAGTTTATGTAATACAGAGTTATTTGTAGGAACAAACGGTATTGTACAGGTACGAGAATTCAAAACTATTATAAATGCACAGTGTTACAAAGGCTCAGTGAAATAGTACCATAGACGAATACCAAAACTGGGAGTGACATTTTATATGTGCCGACATGTGAATACCACAGTTTTTTTATGGTATGGAGGGCAGACGAACAGACGGACCACCTAATGGTAAGTGACTACCACCGCCCATAGACACCTGCAACGCCAATGCAGTGCCTAAAGACAATCAGTACCTAGGTCCATCATGACATACGGAGTCAAAACGTGGACATTAACGGCACGGCTAGTCCATTAGTTAAAACAGCTCTGCGGGTTATTGAATCGCTCGGCGAATTTGGCAGAGAACTAAAGTCATCGATATAACTTACAAGCTGAAGTGGCTGTGAACTAGCCATCAGCTGACAAACTGACAACCGCTGGGGTAAATGAGTACAAGAGAGAAGACGTCGTCTCGGTAAACGTAGGTAATAGGGTGCCCTCAGGCTAGATAGACTGACGATTTGCGCAGGATGGCTGGCAAGAGCTGCACGAGAGTAGTCAAAAATCGATCAGAGTAGCGACAGGAGTACGCCAACTCCATTCAACGTCTGTGTGTGAAACCAATGAGACGCCTTTTTTCTTTATGAATCGTCATGTTAGCGGCGGCGTGTGGCGCCCCTATTGCCTTGGCGCCTATGTGCGCCGCAAACTTTGCACACAAGGGTATGGCAGCCCTTAGTGGCAATACTTGAGGTCTATGTCCAGCAGTGGACTGCGGCTTATGTTGACGATGATAGTACTTAAATACATTCTAATTATTTCAATACTTGAAGCGGTTCTTTACTTTTATGATTATTGTAATAAACGTTCTAATTATAAGCTAGCTAAGCTAAGAACTAGCTAATTAATGAGCTGTCCAAAGTATTTAGTTGCGAGGTGAGTTAGCTGCAACTAGCCGTGAGTTTCGTTAATGAGAACTGAGAACAAATGTGGCCAGTTCATCCGAGGCTCGTTCACACAAACTACACAGAATGCTAGTGTGCACTTCTGTACAAGTTCAGATAGTACTTTACCTTTAGGTGAATTTACGAGTAACTGAGGCGTTACTACATAACTATTGATAGTTTTACCGTTTATATCGTTTATTCCCGTATCATATATAGCTCATAAACAGGTTATAGTATCGATTGTGGTACCGATAGTTATGTTGTGTCGATAGTAAAATAGTTATTATAGTTAGTTCTCTTTTACTTCCGATACTTACCTACGTCAATAATTACATATGGCTCAATTCTGACCCCCTTTAGAAAACCACTTATCTGAAATTTGACTTCGATAGTTTTTTTAGATAGACCTTAGAATATTATTCTAAGATAGACACCTAATCATTACCTTCTTGTTTCTTTGCATAGTGTTGGTCACCCCCCTACTTAGGCAAAGTTTTAAGCGCTTAATCATAATGAATACGAATAAAACAGGTGGTTTTGACAGCTTTTTGGCTCTGAACCAAACGCTGATGAATATGTTGGCACAGTAGGTATACATTTTACCGGTTTACAGTAAAGGCAGGATCAGTAAATATAAAATAATTTATATTATTTTTAAGGTAATAGACTTTGGTTTTGTTTCACAACCTAAAGATAAAGCGTCACACACATACGACACAAATTATTTTGAGGATGAAAATTGCGATTTCTATGAGTCAAATTTATGGATGCAAAGTGACAATTCACCAAAGAAAATCTTTTCATTTTTGTTGCATAGATGTGTGACGCTTTATTTTTACATTGTGAAACAGTCCTGTAAGATGTAATTCTATGGGTATAGGTATGTCTGTTAATAGTAGCAGTAGGTTGATAATATTTATGTTAGGCATCACATTGAAATGATCTAGTATGTAGGTATAAAACAGAATGACGTTTGATTCAAATAATTCCCGCATTGAGCCCCAGCTCGTTTAATTGGACCATTACAGCTGTTGCGCGATTTTCATTTACAAATACGTGACCGAATTCCTAACTCTCCGATGCTGCAATATTCACCACAGCTCCAATAAAAAATACACCCATTTTATGAATTTTACCAATCCGTCCATTACTCACGATCGTAATGATAAGGCGTCACGTTTCCGTCCTCGCATTAATCACTGTGGCCTTAAAAAGTAATAGAATTGGAAATGTAAAACAAAAATCGACTAGGGCGGTGAAAAGGTAAACAAGGAAATGGCAGTGCTGATTTTGTATGGAGCTGTGGCGTATTTTTTTTTTATTTGCAGTTACTTTCAAGTAGGTACCTATTGTTTTTTTAAATGGCGAATGGCAGCCAAGAGACCTGCCGTTGGTCCGACGATATTGTAAGGGTAGTAGGGAAACAATGGATGAGGCTGGCTGGTGACCGTAGGGAGTGGCGTAATAAAGAAGAGGCCTATACTCAGCAGTGGGTGGATGTGGGCTGACATGATGATGATGATGTTTGTTTGTTTTGATTTATAGGAATGTAATAAACAACATTTATTCAACAACTATTTAATATCTAATTACTTATTGTACAGACAGCCACACATCAGGTTAACCCAACCTGTCAAAGTTCCTTAATTGGTATTCAACCTTATGTGTATGATAGCAGGATGAGATTCAATTGAAGAAATTTGACAGTTTTTTAATGTGTGGCTATACGTACCTACTTTTTATTGCTTATTATGCGTTGTTTTACTGTGTATTCTATTTCTGTGTAATAAAGAATATTATATAAATGTCATAATGTGTTATATAAATCATGTTATATGTGCTGATTTAACAGTTCGTAGAATTATTATGTTTCAAATGTTTATAACTTAGCCTGGACTATGTTCAAAGGTCTTTGTCATATTAAATCTTGTTTGTTTCACTATTTCAAACTAAAATAATAAGTAGTATTTGTCGATGTAACAGCGAAAAAAAAATGCGTCATAAACAGGCTGGCTGGAGTGGGCTGGATGAGAGTGGCCGAAAATTGGGAGCAGTGGCGTGCATTAGGGGAAACCTATGTCCAGCAGTAGGACGAGTGTGGGTTTCTAATGGGTACAAACAGGCTGGCATTTGATAAACAGACAATATTTATTGTAGCTCTAGCTTCTTTTGCATATTAATCGTTTCTATTGTTTTAATTTGCTTTAAGTGTAATCGGAAGAGGATGAATAAATTATGCACATGACTAATATATGGTTTGCAGAAAAAAACAGCAAGAACTGTCAATTTAATTTGTGTAAATAAATGTATGTTTGAAAAAAACAACATTGTAACCTAATGCCTGGAAAACATGTGATTAGGTATGGAATAGAAACGAAAGTGAAATGCGTCAATAAAGTCCTGAAAAACGTATTTTTTGGGAACTAACAGAGTTCCCATGATTTATAAACATTGGGGCTACCGTACCTTATGACATAAGCGGCAGTGGCGCCATCAATTAATGTCACGATTTAATTGACACATTATCGAAAAGTTGAACTTTAATGGAAATTTCCACAAGTCTCATAAACGTTGTGCAGAATGATTGATAGAAAAGATATTTAAAGGGATGTAACTGACACGGAAACACCTTTTATTATCTTCATACAAAAGTATAAGTCTTCTTCCTTCTTCATCTTTAACCGTGGGAGAGCCAGGCTTCGGCTTGAATTAGCCGTGTTACGTAGAGTGAGTGGTAATGGAGGCCCAATTGGGGGGATAGGGTATTAAAGGTTGGCAGAGCCCTTGTGACTCTACTGGTGTTGCAGGTATCTATGGGTGCCAGCAATCGCTTACCATTAGGAAATCCATCGGCGCATTTTCTGCCTATCACACAAAAAACGCCCTGTTGGTCTAGTGGTTTAAGTACCGGGCCGTGATCTCGGGGTCCCAGGTTCGATTCCCGGGTCGAGCAAAAGTATGTGTCGAATTTTTCAGACATAGCTCGAGTTTGTGATCACCAATCCGCATTAGGCAAGCGTGGTGATTAAGCCTAATCCCATCATAGTAGCGATAACTTGATTTCTATGATGGAGGCCTTTACCCTGCAGTGGGACAGTATATAGGCTGATACTTTCTCTTTCTTACACAAAAATTTTTTTTCATTTGAACGCGCATCTCTAATCGCAACGAACCATTATTGTTGTAATTACCGACCCGTGAACGCGATGTCGCTTCAATGATGGCTTTTAAATTAAACGCCAAAAATATAACTGACATTTCTGAACGAAATCCTTTGATTCAGAGTCAAAGAGATATTTAGGTAGATATTTATGTCTATCGTTTAGCTTTGGCAAGCATTTGTATGGCTTTTTGATCACGCTTAATTTAAAATGCATGCAAAAAAATGTTAATATCCCTTCAATTAATATTAGGTAAACTAATAGGAAAGTCTACATTTTGTAACGTAAACTAGGTATATTTTCTATCTACATTATTTACAAGTAGGTAGGTAACATCTATAGAAATCGGCATTTGAACCTTATTTTCTTTCTGAGAGAGAAAATGATATGAGAGTTTCTAAATAGAGTATCTTGAGTCTTTCGATCGACTATGTCGCTTTAAGCACAAGACTTTTTTTTTTCTTTCTTCTTTCTTACTTTCTTTACAAATGCTTATTATTGATTTCTTTAGCCTTACTGTTTCCTCTTAAAACACATTGCCTGAACTACGAGTATGTCTGCATATATCATGAAACAAAGTCACAAGGTTGTTTAACTTTAATTAAACGACAGAAGGGACTGTCAGGAACATTTCATTTAGTGCAAACTTAATTGTTTGCGTTTGGTTTGCACACGACAATCCAGTGTTTTATTTAAACAGTGCCATTAGAAATAGGAATGCGTTTCTATTTTAGAAACAGAGCGTTCAACACAAAATGTTTCAATTTGTCATTTGAGTCTAATGAACTTTATTACTAGACGCCCGACCGCATATCTTTTCAGGTTTGTTTAGATATTAACATTCAATCTTTGCTAATAGATGGCGCTGGGTGCCGATTAAATCGCGCAAGTTTTTTGTCTATTCGGGTTACAAATAAGTCTTGTGGTTGTTTGAAGTAGTTAACTCTTTATAACGAATATAGATATAGACTTGTGTCCCGCCCTCACTTCGTTTTGGAACATTATTCTATTCTGTACCAATAGATGGCGCTGGGTGTCGAGCGCATTGCACTACTGTTTCATCTTTTCGGTCTTCACTTCGTTTCAGGACATTAGTACCTAGGTATTAAATTGTACCAATAGTATTTTCGGTTACCTTAAAGTACCCTAAAATCTTGTCGTTGTACATTTATTATTAATAATTAGTATTAGGTGCCCACATATGAAATTGGCGTTTTGTATGGAAATTCATCATTAGAATTTATTTAAAACTTTATTGCACAAAACTTCGTGCAATAGGCGAACTTAATGCCAAGAGGCATTCTCTACCAGTCAACCTTTGGGTCAAGCAGAAAGGGCAATAATAAAGATAAATATACATATATGACGACCCGTTTAGCGCAATGGTTTGAGCGCCGGTTGAGACGTAAGGGTCGCGGGTTCGATTCCCGCACCAACACAAATGTTTGTTGATGAAACAGATATTTGTGTTGGGTCTAGGTGTTTGTAGTACCTTCGTTGTTTCTGGTTTCCATAGCACAAGGGAAAACCTTAGTTTGGGGCCAGGACAATGTATGTGATGTTGTCTCAATTTATTTATTTATAAAATAAAATAGCTAGATATATAAGATATATATACCTATATATAAGCAACTATGTCTTATTTTATCGAGAGTGATCGAAAAAAGTGCTCACGAACCCTTTTTTTGAAAGCATCTTTGTTGGTTGAGGATTTTATGTCAATAGGGAGCAAGTTCCAAAGCCGTATTGCCTGCACGGTGTAAGAGTAGAATTGGGAATACACTAGAATTATTATTTTCCCAGGGTCATAAAATGTTTTTTTTCCCTTATCTATATGTAGTTATTTGTACATTTTTATTGTGTTGGTTTCTTTTCACTAACAGTTTTAATGTTTTCACTGGTTCTACTTATTTAGAGCGGGAATTCTTCCAGGTCAGTGATCAAACTCAAATCCCATTGAAAGTATCACATGTCTATAAAACCGTTATTTGTCGTTTATATGGCTTTTGTTTGTTATATCTGAGACTAAATGTAATAATATCGCACACCTAGATCTAAACAGAGTCAACTAAAAAAAACACTTTTTTGGGAAACAGCAAAAAA
Organism: Cnaphalocrocis medinalis; assembly: GCA_014851415.1. Taxonomy (NCBI): domain Eukaryota; kingdom Metazoa; phylum Arthropoda; class Insecta; order Lepidoptera; family Crambidae; genus Cnaphalocrocis; species Cnaphalocrocis medinalis. Next base: position 8,346,103 of record CM026285.1, on the reverse strand, counting down.
CCGATTCCTGTGTTCTGGCGTTCTTTAAGAGTTTTTCGTTTATACCTGTAATTTAGAAATGCGGATAGAAGAAAGATGGCATGTAAATTTAGTATTTTAAACCCGTATTGGGGTAGATAATTTGATTTTTAGAGTTATTTCCCTTTTGTTTAATAAATATGTGTTTTATTATTGTTTATTTTGAGTTGAGGCTATATTGATGAACTGAGTTTTGAATTGACTCTCTTTTGAAGAACCTACGTAAATTTTAAAAGTGATAGCATTTGGAATTATTTATAATTAGTCTAAGTTATATTATAATTATATAAGTCTATCAGGCTGCAATCAACAGTAGGGGTTGTCTTTATGGGAAGGTAGCAAGATAAAAATTAAAAGCTCAAATCAACATTTACTTTATTTAAATTAAAGTTGGTAATTATCTATCGACAGCTACTTGTGTCGCTTTATATTAAAAAGCTTGAAAATAATATAATATTCTTATAAAATTTTACATAAATTAATGGTATAAAATATAGGAACTTTCCATTCTATAGAAAACAATTTTTAATTACTATTTACTAACCCGGTTCAGTACCAGAGAGAAGCCAATAGAAGAATTCAGCTAGGCTGGGCAGCATTTGGTAGGCTTCGTCAAGTCTTCTCGTCACCCATCCCTCAAAGTCTTAAGTCGAAAGTCTTCGACCAGTGCGTCCTTCCGGTCATGACTTACGGTGCCGAGACGTGGACACTCACGGCTGGACTAATCCAGCGGTTCAAAGTCGCTCAAAGAGCTATGGAAAGGGTTATGCTCGGAGTATCTTTGAAGGACCGCATCAGAAATGATGTAATCCGACAGAGAACCAGAGTCACCGACATAGCCCACCGAATTAGCAAACTGAAGTGGCAGTGGGCTGGTCACATTAGCCGCAGAACTGACAACCGTTGGAGCCATAAGGTCCTTGAGTGGAGACCGCGACTCGGCAAACGTAGTGTTGGACGCCCTGCTACAAGATGGGATGACGACATTCGAAGGCTGGCTGGAGTGGGCTGGATGAGAGTGGCCGAAAATCGGGAGCGGTGGCGTGCATTAGGGGAGACCTATGTCCAGCAGTGGACGAACGTGGGTTGCTGATGATGAACCCGGTTCCCCTTGTGCGAAGAACTTTTTTTCGCACACAAGCTTTCCTAAAAGTTTCCTCTGCAAACGATGTCTTGTAAAAAAAATCTTCAGGATGTTCTTGATGATATCCTCTTCTCATCTCATCTTCCAGGGTTTCATGTTGCGTGTGTACTACAGGCGGAGTGATGTTTTCTTTATCCTTTTCCTTCACTATCTTTACTAAAAACCGTCCACGATTCATTATTTATCTGAAATAGAAAGCACATATTTAACTATACCAAGAATATTTATACGCCAAAACCATGTAGGTAACAAGCCTTCGATTTAATCTTATTGCTCTTATGAATTAAGTACCTAGTTAAATTTTTTCGCGGAAACCAACTAAAGAGATTTATCTCACAATTTCATTTATTAAAACGGAGCATACTAGTAATAGCTAGTATAATAATAAAATAAAATCAAGATGTTAATTATTCTTATCGTCAGTAACAAAAGAGTTCAATTTAGTTTATTTTTCAATGAAATATAGTAGTTTTAAAAATGACTCAATAAAACTGGCCTAACTAAAAATTTAAAATTGTTTCTACAGTATAGCAATAATTCTAAATAAACATAAAATATTTTACTTACTTACCAGCAATACAGGTTCAACTCAAAATGTTCTTTTAATTTACTCAACACTAACCACCAAAATAGCGACAACTCAAAATAATTCTTCGTCACTAACCAGTAATACGGAAACAACTCAAAATAACTCCATTTTCTTAACAAAAGATACGTGCTCTCCGCTTGGAATACTGGTTACAACTAGCGATGTTCCTGTTTTGGTGGGGAAGGGACGGGGGAGCTCGTTCAACAATAAGGAGTCCTTGCGCCATCTAGCGTCGAGTAGTGAAGATATTTTTAAATCTGTTTTGTTGGTCGATAGTTAATGAGACAAGGGATTTGATGGTGAGTATAACTCAAAAATGCTAATTTTTGAGTTAACTCCCTTTAGATCTGGGGGTGCGATATAAGGTTTAAAAAAAGCAAAGTCTTTGTCGAATGCAAAATAATTGCCCCCCAGAACAGTAAAATTAAATAATCTCTAATTCACAAGGGTCGAACCCAAAAACTTTAATAAGTACCTACTAGTGGCCCGCCCTGACTTCGCTTCGGGTGACCTTAATTCAGAAATGAACCAATAGATGGCGCTGTGCTCAATTACATTGCGCAAGCGTTTCGTGTTTTCGGTTTACCTATAAGCCTTGTCGTTGTCTGTCTCTATCTCTTTATAAATAGTATAGAAGATGTTGTGTTTACAAAGTCAGAAATCATTGTCGAACGTTGCAATGCGGCATGTGCAAATAATGTTTTGAACAAAGCCAAGTTTTGTGCAGTTCTATGTGAACGGAATTTCACATCGGCGACTGCTTATTTTTGAAAAGAATTTGAGTTGATTTAAGAGTGGTTTTAAGTAGTTTAGCGCAGCGTTTCCCAAATGCCGGGTCGCGACCCGGTGCCGGGCCATCAAAACGAAATAACCGGGTCGCGACATTTTCGCCTTATTTTAAATACATGAGTACCTACCTAATACATACTCCGCACTAACTAAATAGTGACTAAATGCCAAAATATTATAATGTACCTAGAACATACTAATAAACATTTCTACTATTAATAAATGTGTATTATTTAATCATAATGGAACCAGCTTGAGTTTGAAAGTACCTACTTAGTGGGTCACGAAGGGTCAGTGTGTAGATTACCGGGCCATGGCATAACAAAGTTTGGGAAACACTTTAGCGTATATTCCTGCGCGTGGATAAACCGAGGTCACTTATAACGAGTTAAAAAAACCGTAGTCAATATCAATCTCTAAAAATGTGTAAAGGGGATCCGCTAATAATATCTCAAATCAATAGCTCTCTGCTATGTCGGTATCGCTCTTGACAGAGTGGTCGTGGTATTTACTTCAGGCACTGGTGGCAATCTCTACAACACGTCGCTCGTCTTTGATAGCCGCCTTGCTTTTATCAGGTCAGTCCACCTCATAGGTGATCTTCCTTGTGGCTTGGTTCCTTCAACCTTTCGTTGGACAACAAGTCAATCAAATCAACAAAATCAATAACACGTAAGTATACATTAAAACCGCTGCAAACCAACAACATCTTGCGTGATCCTATTTCTATTTTTATTTATTTATTTTATCTTAGTGATATTGAAAGAAACTTAGCTGCTTTCATTAATTTAGATAGCCAACACGAATTACATCTTAGAAGACATGTCGTAAGCGCACGTGACCGAACAACCAAAGAGATATCAATCTTCTTCTATACTATTTATAAAGAGGTAGTGATAAAGATTTGTGAAGATATAGACCAACCTTTTATACAACCCGAAAAGGCGAAACATTTGCACAATTAAATCAACGTCCAGCGCCATCTATTGGTAAACAGTGGAACTATTGTCCCGTAACGAAATGAGGGCGGGCCACTAGTCCATACTAATATTATAAATGCGAAAGTAACTCTGTCTGTCTGTCTGTCTGCTACTCTTTCACGCCAAAACTACTCAACGGATTTAAATGAAATTTGGTATACAGATAATCTAGACCCTGAGAAAGGACATAGGCTACTTTTTATTGCGAAAAGGGGGGTAAAAAGTTACTTTTCCACGCAGACGGAGTCGCGGGCGGCCGCTAGTAAACCAATAACAACCTTTCACAAAATTACCAAAGTACTCACCAGTAAGGTCACACCTACAGGCACCTGCTATAATTTTATCAAATTCTGACGTTCATGCCATTTATAATAACCCCTTTCCCTAAAGAGGGGGAACTTTTTCCTTTAAAACGGGGCAGTGTCATCCTCCATTTCAAATGATTGATGACGACAAGACCGAAGAGGGAGCGCACTTCGGCCTCCAGAAAATGATTACTTTCTAGTACTTAAGAAAATATATCGTCCTTCAGTGGATTTTTTTGGACAATTTCAATGAGCAGATAAGTAGGTACGCATTAGGTACCTATACTTCAAATTATTATTCAGAATCTTTGTTGCACTCCATAAGTTACAAAAGGTGGTAAGAAATGAGTGTAAGTACGAGTACAATATAGGACACTTCAGGCAGGGCAAGGTAAGAGAAGGGATGAGTCACCATACGCTTTGATGAACAAAATAATATTACATAATAAATTATAAAATAGTAAAGTTCTTAAAGTATCAGCCTATATAGTGTCCCACTGCAGGGCTCAGGCCTCTATCATAGAAATCAAGTTATCACTGCAATGATGGGATTAGGCATAATCACCACGCTTGCCTTATAAGGATTGGATCACAAACCATACCTAGTTGCTTTTTAAATGTATTTTTGCGTATTGTATACAGAAGGCATTCATGGCGAGAGGCAGAATCAATAGCAAATTCGTTATGGAATCAAATAAATTAAAATTAAACAATGGTGCTTAAAATTTCTGTTAAGAGCATTCCGCTTTAATAAATATCATTGGAAAACAAAGCTCTTTTGTACTGTTTCAGTTACGAGCGCAGTTTGCAATGAATTATTCCCATTGTGTCAACATAAATAGGCAGGTAATGAGATTGTATCTGTAGTATTATTTCAGCTTGGCAGGGGTAGGGGGTTGGTGGATTCTAACTGCACTTGCGAGCAATCAAATCGACTCAGGACCAATTTTTTTAAATAGTGACACAATTTTTTGTTTGTTCAAACTTTAAGGGATGCGAAAATCACCTTCAATTTCCTGTTGTGGAACTACCTTGTAGGTATTTGTACTACTTAATTAAAAATAAGGATGTATCTATTTATAACATATTTGTGCCAGTACCTAAAATATACATACTGATATTTTCCGCAATATGTCACCCTATAACCGATTTTTAAGGCTTATACGTTCCCCATTAGCTCGGTGATTGTGTATAAAACCAACACACAACGTTGAATGGGCCCATCGACAAAAAATGACACCAATTCGGAAGATTGATTTGGCCGGCCAGAAACTTGACAGCTTCTCTTATAAAGCCCTAGAATTTTATACAGCTCACTTGCTTAACTTTCGCTTATATTAGAATAGGTTATGGGTATACCTGAAACTCAAAAGTATTGGACATTCCCGTAAAAATAAGTAAAGTATCAGCCTTTAAATACTGTCCCACTGCAGAGCATGGCCTCCATCATAGAAATCAAGTCGTCGCTACTATGATGGGATTATGCTTTAACACCACGTTTGCCTAATGCGGATTAGAGATCACAAACCCGAGCTATGTTCAAAAAATTCGAATCATACTTTTTGCTCGACCGAACCCAAGACCCCGAGATCACGGCCTGGTACATAATCTACTAGACCCACGGGGCTTTCCCGTACCTATATACCGTTATTTTAAACGGTTTTTTTTTATTGTTTGGATGCCGAAGCCCTTGCACATGCTAAAGGACACAAGCAAATATGCTAAAGGAAATCAGAATCAGAATCAGAATAGGTGCTTTATTCATGCTAGCTATTCCGAGGGTGTCGGCATTAAAACGGTAAAAAAATTACGGTCAAAAACTATTCTATCTCTCACTAGTTCTTGGCAAGTCCAGATATCTGACCACGCCTGTACAAACCCATAATAGTAGCTAATGGCTTGAGTAATGGACATCGAACCGGCTATCTCCATTTGCAACAGAATCGTTATGCTTCATTGTACTAAAATGGTCAAGTTACACTCGCGTGCAATGAATTCGGGTCAAGGCAATTTTCATACAAATATGTTCATTTCACAGGCTCAAAGTGAAAATGTACCTTTATAATGAGATTTTTTCATTGTATAGCTGCTTTGACATGGTATAAAAAAAAATGTCTCACAAAATGTATATAATACGGCCCTCGCAATGGGGGTTATCGCGAGTGAACAATCCGCTGGGCAGCGTACTGAAAAACTGGGGTCCATCTACACCGTGATTGGTTGTTTTTGATGTGAGATGTCAAAATGTAACTAAACAACCAATGACGTTGAAGTTTTCATTGACCTCAGTCTAACACAACCCCTTGTAGTGATAAGCGTGAGTATCGCGTGTAAATTTGCGGATGAAATAAATATTGTAATTTTTATTACCATTTTATATTAACCCATGTGTACATGATGACTTATACAAGGCGACATATTCAGACATTTCAGACGGCGCCGGGAGCTTAGGTCGGCCTCCCGCCTCTACCGGTTTCCCCAGTATAGTCCGAGGCAAGAAAGTGTAGTTATGACTTTGAGTGCGCAGAAACCAATTTTGATAGAAAGTCTTCTTTTTTACAAGTGCGCAAAATAACGGTCATCACTATACTTACTTTCGTGCCTCCAGCTATAGCCTACGATCTTTCACACGCGGTAGTCCCCATTCTATTGACTCTTGGCAACAATAGTTAAGCCAAAACGCCAAAACCGTAGTATAACATTACTTAGGTATCAATCAGATGGGAGCAATTCAACAGGCATCTCTCCCACTCGAGATAATGTCGTTCAATCTAAAATCCAATAAGTCTGGCCGCGAGAGGGGTGAGAGTGGGAAGAAAAATGGTGGTTGAAATATCGAGGCGTTTTTTTTATTATTATTATTTTGGCACAAAATATAAATTCTTACAACATCTCATACATTGACCTGACTGTACTAAGTAGCTTAAACACTTGTGCTACAGATATCAGACAACAGAGGAAACACTAATAGAATAATTAAAATACATATATTAAGGTACACCAAGACACTGAACAAACTCAAGTGTTTATCATACGAATAGGGTCCAGGGTGAGGATCGAACCGACTTTTGGCGTATGAGGCAGGGTCTCTACCAAATGCGCCATCTGGCTAGTCATAGTACCTAAGTGTCGAATTTTAGGACATGGGGTCTGTGATCACCAATCCGCATTAGGCTAGCGTGGTGACTAAGCCTAATCTCATGATGATGATGATGACTTGATTTTTAAAGTGGAGGCTGGTTCCCTGCAGTGGGATAGTATATAGGCTGACACTTAACTTCATATTATATTTTAAATTTTGTTGGTACTTTGGCATTGGGAAGTGAATCAATAAAATACTATGTAATAACGTGATGTTTCTGAAAATTTAAGGTCATGATTATCACTGTATACTTCTTGGCGTATTAATCTATACTAATATAATAAAGCTGAAGAGTTTGTTTGTTTGTTTGTTTGTTTGAACGCGCTAATCTCCGAACTACTGGTGCGATTTGAATAATTCTTTTTTTGTTGGATAGTCCATTTATCGAGGAAGGCTATAGGCTAAATAACATTACTTTTTCACGCGGACGAAGTCGCGGGCGGCCGCTAGTTATTGTTGAAGGATAGAGCGATATTTGAAAAAAACGGTTGTGTATTTTTAGTAGCATATTCGGGGTGCAAAATGTAGATCTTTTTAGTATCGATATGTAGTAATAAGTCATCCCTACAGTGAGCACGATCGTATTTCCCTTTCTGCTATAATAAATACTTACGGGCTTTCTGTAATCAGACTCTGTGTTATTATTTTTATGTGATAGATGGCAGACGAGCAGACGGATCATCTGATGGTAAGCGATGGCCGCTGCCCATAGACACCGCAATACCAGTAGAGTCGCAAGTGCGCGGCCAACTTCTAACCCCCCAATTGGGCCTCCGGTACCCTCACTCACTCGACGAAACACAGCGCAGGCGCAGCTTCACGTCGGTCTTCTGTGAGGAGGTAGAACTGGCCCATTCATGCCGAAGCGTGGCTCTCCCACGCCACGCTTACCAAATAGTTACCAAACATGTGTAATATGTACTTTGCCAATATACTTTTATACTCCGTTAAATTTTAGGCGTGTAATCCTGAAGCCCCCATAATAAATAATTATTTTGAAGATCTAACATACTAAAGGGGTTTTACCCGAGTTACCTACTCATATTATAAGGGTTTTGGAATTAAAACGATAAAAATTTAACGGCGTTTGAAGCTTTCACAATGTGAAGTTAATAGTTTTACATCATCATCATCAGCCTGTTACAGTCCACTGCTGGACGTAGGCCTCTCCAAATGCCCACCACTTTGATCGATCTTCGGCTACTCGCATCCAGCTCCAGGCAGCCCTCTTGCGCAGATCGTCACTCCATCTGGCTTGAGGCCGTCCTACACTACGTTTACCAAGACGCGGTCTCCACTCGAACTCGTTTGCCCCAACGCTCACATTATATTGTATGCATAAACAATATTATTAATGCTGTTCATGTAAGTTATAAACACTAGTCTAAGTTTGTTCACAAAGTTTACCTAAGCAATTTCATGAACAGGTAAGTCCAAAGTTTCTAAGTTACCCATTACCGATGCATCTCTGAAAATCTGAATATCGCATTTAAAAACCCGCTAGATGGAGTACTGTAGAACTGTGGTTAATCTACATGGTGATTGGTTATTTTTTATGTGGTAAGTCAAAAGGTCACTAAACAACCAATGACGTTGAAGTTGGACCTCAGACTAACAGTACGCCATCTGGCGGACTAAGAACGATATACATACGACTCAATCCACCGATAAATTTCACTTTCAGTTCATGTCATTTAATCATTTGACATTGGCAGAATTAACAATTAGTTACAAGTAATAACACAAAAAAAAAAACTAGCGGATTTTTTACATTTGATTTGCCTCAGATCACACATTCACATCACTTTCCTTATCTACCTCAAAGCCACCTTTATTTTATACCCACTAAATATACAAGCCCCAATATTGACTCGTTTCAAGAACAGAGGCGCTGTGTGTGTACATCGTAAACAATGCGATGGATGCAGAGTGGCTTATACATAGGCACATGGGAGTATAGTAGGCAAATACCGGGGTTGGAGCTATCTGTTTAATAGAAATGTTTCAGTATTATTATTTGCATGCAAATTATGCAATTAAATTAGTGCTTTGACTTAGAAAAGTTGCAAGTCATTTAACTGTAACTTTTTGATTGCCCTCATTTCGTTTCGGGGGATTAGTTTTAAGCTAAGCCAATAGAGGGCGCTGTACGTACATTACATTGCAAAAGTGTTTCGGTTTAGTTACTTGAGTTAGGCTCTTATTTTTTTAATTAGAGTGAGATTATAAACGTAATGGTTTACATATTAGTAATCGCTCCCTGATAGTTAATTTGAAAATATATTTCAAATGTAGGTACAGAAATGACCTTTCTACAGATTTGTTTTATGTAGATATAGATTGAATGTGGAATATAGACTGAAGTGGCAGTGGGCTGGTCACATTAGCCGCAAAACTGACAACATTTGGAGCCGTAAAGTCCTTGAGTGGAGACCGCGACTCGGTAAGCGTAGTGTTGGACGCCCTGGACAAGATGAGATCATGACATTCGAAGGCTGGCTGGTGTGGGCTGGATGAGAGTGGCCGAAAATCGGGAGCGGTGGCGTGCATTAGGGGAGACCGATGTCCAGCAGTGGATGAGTGTGGGTTGCTGATGATGATGAGATAAAGATTATTTAAGTTTGTTCAATAAAGTATATTTATCTATTTAACATTCTTGGAGGTGGCGAGCAATTTCATTGCATTCTGCAGTCTGCGGATTGTAGCGAGTCTTATTGCGTCTCTTGGGAACAGATTGTGGTCGTATATCTCCCACTGAGCCTTATTAGGTGAGCAAATAACATAATTTAGCTGCTTAGCTAAGAATTACCTTGGTGATTAATAAGGGTTGAATCAGCAAACCGGAGTTCCTAATTGGATAAGGGGTAATTAATTGGGTAAATAACATACCTACTGCTTACATGCTATTTATAAAAGTCCATATTCAATTCAAACAATAAATTATCTATTTCAAAAAAAAGGTTATATAAGTATCTAGGTAGTTAGTGAACTACTATAACTATGAACTAGATTCGCTTTCACATGTAGGCGACTTTAGCAGCGCCACCAACGTGCGAAAGTCGCGCTGCTGATATGTTCATACTATAAATGGTCGCGCTGCCGTTTTTAATATGAATCAGCGCGTTTCTCGCGCGCACTTCTATAGTCGTCTTCATTGTGTAAGCGCTCTAAAAAAAGAAGTGAGATAGTGTAGTAACTGACAAATCGCATTTTAGGAAAAACTTGGGTGTATTTTTAAAAAGACTATCGTCTCTCTAAGGCTAGATGGAGTAGCGATTTCCGAAAAGCCATTTTAACGTTAGGAGAGTCGTCTAATTTTGGGAAAATGCGGGACACAGAGGTTGATAGGCAACTCACAGAGGCTAATGGGCACCTGACGGAAGTTATTCGAGAACTGACTGACCGCGAAGCGAATATTGGATAGCGTAGGCAATTTCCTTTGAACTGAGACGCCGCACTGCCATACTGCACTCCATAACTGTCCATTCTGTGGGGAACAAATCGGCCGCATTTCTCGCAGCCCCACATCCTTTATTGGGTGAATAACTGACGTATAGTCCTATTTACGAGTGGCCAGAGGAATCCCCTAATGAAAGCCGTCCAGAAGATTATTCACCGCCAGGGTTACCAGTCGTCGGCACATAGTCGGACATAATCAATGTGCAGATTACACTTACTTACCCAAATCTCTCCGAACAAAGGTGCTCGGAGAGATTTGGGTAACATCGAAATATTTTCGGATTTGGAACGCGCGTTATTGGCGCAAAATATCAGTACGAAGGTTTTATGGCATATTCCTGGAGATTAAGAACCTTACCTTAAATAAATAAATAAAATAAAAATGGTACCTATACTCTGATACATAATCATGTAAACTGACAGATGTCAATGTGTCATCCCCATACATTATCACTCAATTTGACACATGCAAAATGTCAAAATGCATAGAAACGTCATTTTCATCTGTCAGTTTACTTTACATGATTATGAATCAAAATATAGTTGTTTACGAGACCGACAATTTAATCTTTTGCGTTTGTTGTACCTACGGTGGTAACCATTGCATTTAAACTACTGCACGTTTTACTTGATAAAATGAAATTAATTCTTAGATTTTTTTTGTTTCGGCTCTCCGGAAAAATGATGATTTGGTGATTACGCCCTTGAGATTAAGGTATCGAATTTGTCTGTTTTCTATGAAAGTCCCAATATTTGATACAGAAATTCCAAAGTCTACGTACGGCCAGTAGCACAATCAAAGTTATCACGAATGTTGTCAGGGTGGGGATCGATCCCACGACCTTTGACATATACGCCATTAGACCAGCCAATACAAATAACTTGCGCATACATATCATCATCATCAGCCTGTTACAGCACTGCTGGACGTAGACCTCTCAAATGCCCACCACTTTGATCGATCTTCGGCTACTCCAGCCAGCTCCAGCCAGCCCTCTTGCGCAGATCGTCACTCCATCTGGCCTGAGGCCGTCCTACACTACGTTTCCTAAGACGCGGTCTCCACTCCAAAACTCGTTTGGCCCAACGCTCACATTGTAATGTATGCATAAACAATATTATTAATGCTGTTCATGTAAGTTATAAACACTAGTCTAAGTTTGTTCACAAAGTTTACCTAAGCAATTTCATGAACAGGTAAGTCCAAAGTTTCTAAGTTACCCATTACCGATGCATCTCTGAAATGGGAGCTATCGCGTGAAAAACCCGCTAGATGGTGTACTGTAGAACTGTGGTTCATCTACATGGTGATTGGTTATTTTTGATGTGGTAAGTCAAAAGGTCACTAAACAACCAATGACGTTTAAGTTGGACCTAAGACTAACAGTACGCCATCTGGCGGACTAACAACGATATACACTAAAACTTCCACCGATCAATTTCACTATTAGTTCGTGTCTCTTTAATCACTTGACATTGGCAGAATTAACAATGTGTTACTTACTAGCCATAAAAAACAAAAAAACTAGCGGATTTTTTACATTTGATTTGCCTCAGATCACACTTCACATCACTTCCCTTATCTACCTCAAAGCCACCTTATTTTATACCCACTAATATACAAGCCCCAATATTGACTCGTTTCAAGAACAGAGGCGCGCTGTGTGTGTACATCGTAAACAATGCGATGGATGCCAGAGGGCTTATACATAGGCACATGGGAGTATAGTAGGCAATACCGGGTTGGAGCTATCTGTTTAATAGAAGTTTCAGTATTATTATTTGCATGCAAATTTGCAATTATATTAGTGTTTGACTTAGAAAATACAAGTCATTTGACTGTAACTTTTTGGTTGCCCTCACTTCGTTTCAGGAGCTTAGTTTTAAGCTAAGCCAAAAGAGGGCGCTGTACGTACATTACATTGCAAAAGTGTTTCGGTTTAGTTACTTGTGTTAAGCTCTTATTTTTTTAAATAAGTAGAGTGAAATTATAAACGTAATGGTTTACATATACAATTAGTAATTGCCCCCTGATAGTTATTTTGAAAATATAATAATAATAATAATAAATTTATTGGCAAAATTTTTGGGCAATTTACATAAATTCAGTGACTTATGCACTAGGCTCGCAGGCCTGTGTCGCAGAAGTCAAATGTTGGTACAGAATTGACCTTTCTACAGATTTTTTATAAGTAGATATAGATTGAGTGTAGAATATAGACTGAAGTGGCAGTGGGCTAGTCAAATTAGCCGCAAAACTGACAACCGTTGGAGCCGTAAAGTCCTTGAGTGGAGACCGCGACTCGGTAAGCGTGGTGTTGGACAAGATGGGATGACGACATTCGAAGGCTGGCTGGTGAGGGCTGGATGAGACTGGCCGAAAATCGGGAGCGGTTTAGCGGTATTAGGAGAGACCGATGTCCAGCTGTGGACGAGTGTGGGTTGCTAATGATGAGAGAATTTAGATTATTTAAGTTTGTTCAATAAAGTATATTATCTATATATCATTCTTGGAGGTGGCGAGCAATTTCATTGCATTCTGCAGTCTGCAGATTGTAGCGAGTCTTATTGCGTCTCTTGGGAACAGATTGTGGTCGTATATCTCCCACTGAGCCTTATTAGGTGAGCAAATAACATAATTTAGCTGCTTAGCTAAGAATTACCTTGGTGATTAATAAGGGTTGAATCAGCAAACCGGAGTTCCTAATTGGATAAGGGGTATTAATTGAGTAAATAACATATCTACTGCTTACATGCTATTCATAAAAGTCCATGTTCATTCAAACAATAAATTATCTATTTCAAAAAAAAGGTTATATAAGTAGGTAGTTAGTGAACTACTATAACTATGAACTAGATTCGCTTTCACATGTAGGCGACTTTAGCAGCGCACCAACGTGCGAAAGTCGCGCTGCTGATATGTTCATACTATAAATGGTCGCGCTGCCGTTTTAATATGAATCAGCGCGTTTCTCGCGCGCACTGCTAAGTATCTCTTTGTAAGCGCTCTAAAAAAAGAAGTGAGATAGTGTAGTAACTGACAAATCGCATTTTAGGAAAAACTTGGGTGTATTTTTAAAAAGACTATCGTCTCTCTAAGGCTAGATGGAAGTGCGATTTCCGAAAAGTCATTTTCCGTTTGAGAGTCGTCTAGTTTCGGAAAAATGCGGGACACGGAGGTTGATAGGCCACTCACAGAGGCTAATGGGCACCAGACGGAAGTTATTCGAGAACTGACTGACCGCGAAGCGAATATTGGATAGCGTAGGCAATTTCCTTTGAACTGAGACGCCGCACTGCCATACTGCACTCCATAACTGTCCATTCTGTGGGGAACAAATCGGCCGCATTTCTCGCAGCCCCACATCCTTTATTGGGTGAATAACTGACGTATAGTCCTATTTACGAGTGGCCAGAGGAATCCCCTAATGAAAGCCGTCCAGAAGATTATTCACTGCCAGGGTTACCAGTCGTCGGCACATAGTCGGACATAATCAATGTGCAGATTACACTTACTTACCCAAATCTCTCTGAACAAAGGTGCTCGGAGAGATTTGGGTAACATCGAAATATTTTCGGATTTGGAACGCGAGTTCTTGGCGCAATGAAATCAGTACGAAGGTTTTATGACTAGCATATTCCCGGACATCAAACGCTTCGCATACTCGCCTTTAATGCTGGCAGCTAAATCCCTTGTTGAGATCTGTATTTCTTGACCATTATAATCTACAACTATTAATAATTCAGGCTAGAATGTACAACAGGCATCTTCTAAGCAAACGCATAAAATTCTAGACCACATCGTTGCTTTCCATCAGTTGTGCTTTTAGTTTAGGAATAATTATTATTAGCCTACTCGATAAAATAAAAATTGTACCAAGTGGTTCACGAGACAGACTATTTAAGCGGTGCCCTGAATTAGTTGGGATATCTTTTGCATTTGTAGTGGTAACCATTGCATACCTAATATTGTAACTAGGAAACAAAGGCACGAATCCAGAGTCTGTGTCATATTGAGTGTTGTGTTGTTGTTGTGTTTTGTATTGAGTCGTGGCAAACCGTGCCATAACGGAATATTCAACTTAACTAGGTAAGACTGTCCGGCATTTTGCTTGACTAGAGTGGTGACCCTATTGACGACTACTTGGAAGGTTTTATTGTTGGGTTATGTTTGGGTTAATTAGAGTTAATGGCGGCATGATATATTTAGATAATGACCTTTATGTGGATCTGGTAAAATATCTGAGTGAATTGTATATATATATTTTTTATTTTATAGGTAGCAGACGAGCAGGCGGATCACCTGATGGTAAGCGATGGCCGCCGCCCATAAACACCTACCTGCAACACCAGTAGAGTCCCTAGTGCGCTGCCAACCTGTGACCCCCTTTTCCCCGATTGTGCCTCTAAGATTAGTTAACCCGATGGGGATTTGATAGTACCCTGCCTCATACGCCAACAATCATGGGTTCAATCCCCATACTTTAATCGTGGGAGAACCACGCTTCGGCAAGAATCATCATCATCATCATCATCATCATCATCATCATCATCATCATCATCATTTCAGCCAATAGACGTCCACTGCTGGACATAAAACCCTAGAAAGGACATAGGTACTTTGATTTGCGAACGGGGGTGTAGGGGTGGTAAAAACTTTTCAGCGGACGAAGTCGCGGGCGGCCGCTAGTATACTATAAAGACATCGACAAATGCACTAGCACTAGCGCGATGTAATCGACGCCCAGCGCCATCTTTGGCTCAGAGAAGAACTGTCAATGTCTTAAAACGTCAAACGAAGCAAGGCTGGCTGTGTAGCCGCAAAGTATGAAAATATTGTATGCCAGTACATACTTTATGAGCGCATATAATTTACAATGACAGTAATTGGAGTGCATACAGATTGGGCATAATCGGGTGTGAAATGTGGGCGAGCCGATAGCTGGTGTAATAACATCGATATCAGTACACCCAGATCAAGATACGGGTTGTGTGTGCAGGCTGTGTGAGCCACCTTATCTGTACTTGTAATGATTATGCGAACGTTTGATGGAATGGTAATTTAATGGTTACCTACATGCCTTCTGGTAAATTAGTGTATGTATAGGACTACACTTAACCGATCTGTTCGGTCGTGTCACAATGGTGTCCCATCTAAATATGAGGATAAGGAAATAGAGAGTGCACTTGTGTCTGCACACATACTTGTGCACTATAAAGGTCCTGCGTCGATGATTGATTGTTGAAAATGGTCGACATAACCGAAATATCGACTAAGAGGAGATCACTCTGCAGACGTAAATAGTTATACAGGGTGTATCAGTGATCATTTACATCCCTTTAACCACGTGTTCTACCAACCATTCTGAACAACATTTTGTTCTATGACTTTTGAAAAATATTTTTTTCGACTCCCCATACACAATGACAAAGTCACGTGACCGCCTTTTCATGAAAAGTTGAAATTATTTTATGCGAATTTCCAAAAGTTCTTGAACAAATGTTGTTCAGAATGGTTGGTACCTATATCACGTGGTTAAAGGGATGTAAATGTTCACAGAAACACCCTGTATATGCACGTGCGGGTGAAAAACTAAAGGCTTTTTGTTCCGAACCCAAACGGAAATATGGCTCATATGTCCCGCTTCCATTAGCGGCGGAAAATCCCCTAAAAGTTCTCTGTATATGTGAAATATGCTGCGCTTACACCTAAATATACTCGGGACTAAAAATAGGTTTATCATCGCTACTCAAACTTTTTGTAGTCCCAACCACAAAGAATAAAGTAGCAAGCCCCTTGGAATTTCGACCAATAATACAAAACTGGAGGTTTTGTTAGAGCATCAGAGATTTCTTTTTATGTGAAAGGTGGCAGACGAGCAGAAAGATCACCTGATGGTAAGCGACAGCCAACACCAGTAGAGTCCCTAGTGCGCTGCCAACCTGTGACCCCCTTTTCCCCGATTGTGCCTCTAAGATTAGTTAACCCGATGGGGATTTGATAGTGCCCTGCCTTATACGCCAACAATCATGGGTTCAATCGCCACACTTTAATCGTGGGAGAACCACGCTTCGGCAAGAATCATCATCATCATCATTTCAGCCAATAGACGTCCACTGCTGGACATAGGCCTCCCCCAAAGTTCTCCACACAGATTGGTCCTGTGCCACCCGCATCCAATGGACTCCCGCGACCTTTACCAGATCGTCGGTCCACCTGGTGGGAGGCCTGCCACGACTGCGGCCTCCTACGCGTGGCCTCCACTCAAGGACCTTTCCACCCCAACGGCCGTCTGTTCTCCTCGCAATGTGCCCTCGACACCACGTTTCGGCAGCGCCTTTACCCATCTGCCAGGAGGAAGTACCTAATTTTCATCCTACTGATTATTTAATTATCATTTCATTGTGTTACTAGGCGTAGCTAATATGATACAAAGGAATTTTGCAGGGTACTACAAAATATCATTATGAGATAGATGGATTATAACAAGCTAATGGCCCGTTCTTACCTCACTTTGGGACCGTAGTTCTAAAATAAACCAATAGATGGCGCTGGGCGACGATTACATTGCGCTAGCGTTATCTGTTTTCGGTTTACCTATAAGCCTTGTCGTTGTCTATAGAAGTTATATCTTTATGTGCATGAACATGTCTGTTTGTATTGGTTTGGGTGTTTCCTATGTATTATAAGTATGTATTTACAAAACACAAAAGTATTATATGTATATATTTGTAATCCCACTGTTGGTTCTGATATCTGTAACACAGGTGCTTGAGCTACCTATCTCAGAGTCAGATCAATGTATGTGATGTAGTGCAATATTATTATATTATCTTTATAAATAGTATGGAAGGTGTGATTTTTCTATTTTAATTTACAAATCTAAACATAAATCTAAAGATAGTGATGAGGTTGATAGTGTTGTAGCCAAAAGTTACGTGAGCTGAGCGAGCAACGCGAGCGTACTGCGGCCATTTTCACTGCTCAAAATATCCCTTCACTGTAGCTGCCAACTTGTTTTATTTCTGTAACATATTCGCTTTATTTATGTTTTAATCCCAAACTCAGAATTTCGCTGCGTAAAATACGTGCCATATCATTCTTGTAACGAGTTTAAATCAAATTATTTTCTGTTATATTTCATGACAGAACAGTTTCCAACTTTATCCTAAAGTTTATAACGACCATACAATGAAAATACAAAAATGTGTTTGTTGGCAGACAAGCAGGCTTATTCATCATACATTCCTAATGCAGATTGGTGATCATAAACCCGAGCCATCTTCGAAAAATTCGAAAGTTGCTTTTTGCTCGGCCCGGAATTCGAACCCGAGATCACGGCCCGGTATTTGACCACTAAAGAGGCGTTACTTGATTGGAACACTTCATGGGCGAATCCGGCTCGCACTTGACCGCTTTTTGTCATTATAACGAAACGTACAAACGAGGCAAACTTTACCACTCCCCACCTGTAAACATTGTAGGTACCGCACAAAATATTTCCCTGGAACCACTTGGAGTCCCTTCCGTGAGGTAGGGCCGCATATGTTGCCAGCTCGTTATTATATTACCCACCCTATTCTAATACCGACCTCAGGGTTAGGAACAAACAAAATGAAACAATAACATTTATCTGTATGTATTTGCCATGGGTCTCTCATATACCTACTCGTACAATTGGCTTTCATAATATTTAAGGAAGCCATGTTTGTTTACCGGTCTAATAATCACAGTATCTAATAATAAGAATGCTTGTAAGTACCCTTATATAAATAAATTGAGATAGCATCACATATACCTACATACATATTATGTGTTTGTTGTTCATTACTCCTGTAATAACAAGTTTTATACCTCTGTTTTGTGTACAATAAAAAGTAGGTAAGTATATTCATTCATTCATTCAATTACCTACTCGTAAATTGTCCAGATCCCAAATTTGCGTAAAAATTCCCAAATGTATAAATTTTTGGCGTTTTTTAGGAACAAAGAAATCAAATAAGGTTGTTACTACTCAGTGATTTAATTCTAAACACAAAGACAACAATGACTCTATTCAGTTGTTAGTTCTATCTCGTTTCCACTTGATTAGAGGTGAATGTGCAAGTATGAAATTCACTTTATACGGTATAAAGATTGCTGGTAACACAGAATGCTTCGATAAACACTCCAATGACTTTGTAAACGGCAAGTCAAGGTTGTCAATTTCTGTTTCTATGTTTTAAAAGCCCTTTTATGCAGAGAATGCTTGGAGGAAGACGAAACAGCCGCTAACAAACTGCTGGAGCGCAGAGGAGTCCAACTGTAGAAGGCCAACTGTAGAATTAACGAAGGTAATTTACTTGCTTGGTAAATTAATTGACATGCAGAAGAGCTTCTGAACGTCTGTCCTGGAGGAGAACAGTATAGGAGAGCATAGAAAAGCATGATGAAGTCTGGCTTAACCAACTTGCGGCCAAGCGTACTAAGCGACGTGCCTACAACCCCCACCGCAGCGGCGCTCGGTTCACCTGCTGCAAATGTGGACGAATGGTTCACTCCCGCATAGGACTTTACAGCCACGAGCGCTGCTGTAAAGTCACGCCGCGTGATGCTGCTTAATTCATCTGTTAAAGATGATGATGATGAAGCAGGTAAATACATGGCAATTTAATATATTTTCAAACATTTAACAAACATGTTTTGTGGTATTTTCGTTGATTCCGACTTGACTTTCTACTTTTACATACATCCTAAAGTTCGTAATATTCGATGTATTTTAAAGGTGAAAATTTGTTTAAGAAGTTTAATAGCGGTATAACTTCAAGCATAATTGTGAAAGTTTCTTAATTAAGAGAACTTTGTAATGGTTCCCGCTATTACAGGCTTGCTGAGATTTTTATAATGGGGTAATGTTTATAAGTAGGTAGAGCAGAAATCATCAACTACAGCGCCCTCTAGAGGGCTTAAAGTAAGGCACTAAAATAAAAGTTTCTTGACAGGGTGGTGAATATCAAATGAAGAGTTTTGGTGGTGGTATATATTTGAAGTGTTTTATTTTAATTTGCTGTACATTCTAGGTGAATTTGGATAATGCCACCTCACTTACTCATACGCCTCAAACATGACGATGGTGATTGACGATGGTGATGATTTCCGAGCAGATACGACCTACTAATCTTCAAGAAAAGGGCTTATTCCTTCCTTAGAGCCGACAACGCATTTTTGATGTTGCAGATGTCCATGGGCAGCAGTGATCACTTACTATCAGGTTAGCCGTCTGCTCGTTTGACCGCTATAATGTAAAAAAATATCCGTAAGATTATTCACAGAATTAAGTCTTAGGAAAATAGATTTGTAAAAGCAAATTGTTGTGGATAACAGACTAAAGAAAAGTCTTTAATAAATTCTGATCAGTCGACTGGATCTATTGTTGAATCATCTCTTGACGTAGTCTGAAGAATTCCTTAACAATGCGAAACACTGCAGTATAAAGAAAACCAGTATGTAGCAAGACAGGGCGGTTGGTCGAGCCCGATCGGTGGTATTTTAAACAAATGATTAAATTGAGAAAATTTTTTATTTATTTAAAATAGCTACCAAATTAAGCTTTTCCATTCTTTCCAATCATAAACAGAGAAGTGTACCACAAACACCTAGATCTTGTTTGTTTCATCAACAAACATTTTTGTTGGTGCCAAAATCTCTATCGGTGCTCATTGGTTACTGGAATGCTACCCCCGAATCATCATAATTTTTTGAACATGGCAGTTCTCTTCAATGTTATGTACTGATTCACTTTGTGGGGGCTGGACTCAACTGCGATTTTAGACTTTCTGTACGCCGCCTTACGCAGGAAGATCCCGAGCATTCATCCGGGCTAACATGCGCACCACGAGATAATTTGTTGACACTCGTATTTTGTCGGCGCAAGTTGCGTCTCGCTCACCTGACTGAGCGATGAGCGGGATAGAAAGATGCGCTCTCGCGAACGAGAGTCGACTAAATTTTGTCGCGGTGCGCATGTTAGGCCTACATGAGTGACTTTGAGCCTTTTTAAGAGACATATTGTTAGCAGTTCCAAACACCGTTAAATTTCAGATGTTTTAGTCTCATAACATGAATAAAGCCCCTTCAGCATGTTTGATAGTCAAAATAAGCAAAATATAAATCAGCTGTTCCATACATTATCGCCTGGTGAATATTATTTTTTGTATGGAACAGCTGATTTTTATTTTGATGATCTAACATACTAAATGGGCTTTATTACTGTTACCTATTATAATAGCTTCGGGATCAAAACGACTAAAATTCAACGGTGTGTACCTACTTATCATAACTGGCAAAGCATACGCGCCGCCACCACTCAAAGAACCTTCCACCTCTTGCAAAAGCAATCTGTAGACATGACATTTTTATGTGATAGGTGGCATATGAGCTTACGGATCACCTGATGTGATAGGTGGCAGATGAGTGCGCGAGTCACACAAATGCGCACTTACGTAGCCAACTTACGATTGAACGCTGATTCTTAACTCACTGTTTATATTAACACTGTGGAAGACTGGATGAAATGGTCCAACTATTAAGCTTTATTGACATGAAGTTTCTAAGTAATGACCTGTTCTCCTTCAAATCTTTCTGCTCTCGAAGATTTATGAGAAAATAATGGACTACGACGAAATAGAAACACGAACTTTTAAGCCTTTCTCAATAAAGCAAATGTACCAATATTCTTGGATTTGAGGCTGGCTCATTTACATAATAGATAGCTAGGTACGTGCTTCAAAATATAAATTTAATAATTGCCAATTGCTTTGCCTTTTCTCGTGCAGTAAAGGTTGAACAAATAATAATATAGTTACCTTTAATAAATACTAATACACAATATACAAATATTCAAATAAGTTCAAATGCAGAAAATTAAAGAATTTTTATTAAAAATAGAAAATAAAATTGTATTATCACTCAGAATTTTAGCTTTTGCAAATCTAACAAAAGTCATACTTATTGCAAGATTAGATAACATTCACGAACCGAACCGACCCGCGACCTTCACCAAATCCACCACCAGTCCACCTTGTGGGGGTCTTTCACGGCTGACATACTACACATACACACATGTACACACACACACCAACATACACACACACACACACATACATGGTGTGACATATTGTATGCTTCCTTGCGGCGTGCGTGAACATTTTGGGCTGATACGCGTAATTTGTAGCTAAAACTGTAAGTCGTAGGACGTCATTAAATTGTGTTTAAGCTCAGCCATGTCCCAATCCATCACACAATTCCACCTCTCAAAATCCAATTACATATACCCTCGTATAAGCTACGAAAATTTGCCTATGTCTACAGTCTGTGCCTATCTGTACGAATGTATCGCATTACCTTACATACAACGGCACTTCCAAACTCTCTGAGATGGTGGAGTGTGACATTGAAACGTCTAGCGGTCCCTACAATGGAATTCAATTAACTGATACGTATTACATCGGCTCATAACTAGCGGGCTCTTGGTAGGGGTGGGACGAAATATCGATGGGGACTTATATATAATATAATATGCAGCGTGCTCATTTAAACGTCTTATACTCACTTCTCCAGGGCATTACACTGGTGAAAATAAATGTTTTATCCGCAAGGTTTAAAAAGCATGACGTGCCTAAGCAAATGTCTTTAAATGAGTATTTCACTTGCTCAATCAATGGAATGACTTGCCAAGTATGGCTGTTCAGTGGACAAAAGCATGGTCGTAGTTTCGTGTCCGAGAAAACAAATCTGGAATTTTCGTCTTGGACACGGCTTCATAAAGGAACCGCGCGAGTGACGCAGCGCCTACGCTGTGTTTCGCCAATAGAGTGATGGTACTGGGGGCCAACCTGGGAGAAATAAGGTTAAAAGTTTGGCAGCGCATTCATGACTCCACTGGTGTCAACGACAATTATAAGTGCGTACATTAGTACACTTGAGTGTGCCATAGACACACTCAAGTGGCAGGCAAAAGTCAGACGGCAGTCGCTCGCTTCATTGTATGTAGTTACCAGACTTTCCAAAATCTGTAGCGCTACCATGAGTTGACATCGAAAACTGACATAACGTAAACTATTGCTCTGTCTCTTTCAAATGCATCACAATGAAAGAGACAAAGCGATAGTTTTCGATAGCGAGGATAGTATTTTAAACTCATGGTAGTGCTACTTTTACGTAGTCCAAGCGTACCCGACGCTCCGAAGCGACAGCTTTGGACGCTACCAGGAATACTACGATGACATGAGGTTTAAAAACAGTCTAAACATGTATCATATTCATCCCATAATGTATGCTTCAAGTTTCTCGCCACTCATCGAATGGAAAAACTTCGGACACCTCTCTTTGTTCATCCCTAACTTTACAACGCCTGTCAGTACGAGTATGTATCCAAGCTTCACTTGCCTTGTACTCATAAATCAATGGCGGTGAGTGAGTCGCTGTATCAACCGACTTGGGATCTATTGTATTGGAAACAATGCATCTCAAAATGTTACCACAGTTTGGATTGGATAGGCTTTCACTGTAGTGTTAAGGTTTGAGCTGTTCACTTGTTCTGTTGACCTTGGTTTGGGAATGAAGGTCAAAGAGTTTTTGTGATGGGAGCAGAAGAGCAGATGGATTGTCTGATGGATACAGTATTACCATCGCCCATGGATAACTCTCAAATAATGGGTCCGTATTTTTGCAACAAAACTTGTGTCCATCGTACAGGAGATTTTTGTTTTTAACTTTTTTATTTAAGACTAGTGGTCCGCCCTCACTTTGCTTTAGGATGTAGTTGGGACACTGGGTGTCTCCATATTTTCGGCTACCGCGGCCGATCTTAACGATCAGCCGCGTACGCTGGATATATTATAGTGCTCAGGTGTGAGCGCAAACACAGGTGCACTCTCTATCCTTACCATCTTAATTCAACCAGATATAAGTGTGACACGACAGAAGAGAGATCGGGTGCAGGACCAACATCTTATCGTACTTTCCGAGGCACAGTGCTACACACCAACTTCCAGACTTCGGGCTGACACAGAGGATTTCTGAACTGAAAAACTTGGGAACAAAAACTTTGTACGTAAGTTTTTCTGTAAATATATTGTATTAAATAGGTACTCTATCGACCATATAATCAATACTGTCAATGTTAGCTCTCACGGTATAGAAGAATGGAATCAAAGGAAAGCTCTCAATCCAACTTCAGCCGCCATTGTACCCGAACAATGCAACTCAAATGTTATTACACGTGGACGCCAACTCTGGAAGCACATTAGCGTTTATTTGTATGGCTTGTATGAGTGTGAGTTCTTATTAGTTTTGGTGAACAATTTCCTAAGTAAACTAGTTAATGGCTCTGTTGGTCTAGTGGTTTAAGTACCCGGCCATGATCTTGGGGTCCCTGGTTTGATTCCCCAATCTGCGTTAGGCAAGCATGGTGATTAAGCCTTATCCCATCATAGTAGCAATGACCTTATTAATACTTTAGGTACCTACTTTTATGTTTTTATGTTTTTTTTTATGTAATAGGCAGCAGGCGAGCAAGCGGATCACCTGATGGTAAGCAATTGCCGCCGCCCATGGACACTTGCAACACCAGTGGGGTGACAAGTGCGCTGCCAAACCTTATATTTTCCCCTTCCCCCCGAGTAGGGCATCCTGACACTGTTAATTTTGATGATAATTTCTGGAGAAGAAGTATTCTAAATCTAAAAACGCTAAGCAAATATCTCCAAAAATTACAATATCGAAAAAGGCAGTTTAAAGAAGCTATTTTTCCAACTTCCTGGCTATTTTATGGCTATCATTTTTCCAGTTCACACAGTTCGTTGAGGGGAAAAAACTAATTTTATGCTGACAAAACTTTTCTTTTTCCGTCCTCAAGGGATTAGGGTTGGCACGTTCAATATTAAAAAGCTAACTTGGAGCGACAGCTTGGAAAATTTTCAGCGTTGTACTTTTTTTTTTATTTTGAGTGAACGGATAATATGGATATGCTTAGAGCGTGAAACAAAGTTTATTCTTCTTTTTCTTTCTATTATGGTAAGTTATTGCTTATAGATAAGTAATAATATTGAGTTAGAAGGCATTGTATTCGGAATCTGTGGGAATCTTATGACCTTTTAGTGATTTACCCGTGGAAGCTAATGCTTCGGAATGAATGGGGCGGATCAATCGGAGTAAAACCAGCGTGAAAGCAGTCCGTGTGCTGTGCTTTGAGAAACACCGGGGAGAAACAGGAATTAAAAAAATGGGAGCACACTTTGTGGTTTTTATTCCATTACCTATCACATTGAAGTCCATTTCAGAGAATGAAATGTAAATACAGTCTAATACTTAGCGACTTCTACGCAAAAGTGGAAAAGAGACAGTGTAATAACTGTGTGCAAACTTTAACTACGTTTGTTCTTTTTTTTGTTATCGCTGTAGAAATGCAGCCCCTGCGAAGTGCAATGCAGGGACATCTTTAAGCATACCCGGCCGACGGGGGTCACGTTCGGGTTATGTTGGGCTCTCCTCCGAGAATCCAGAGGCATACCTACTAAAACTAAAGCGACGCATCCTCATCGTCATAATTGAGGGAGATCGTGGGATTTTTTAATTTTTTTTATAGGATAGGGGGCAGACGAGCAGACGGATCACCTGATGTTAAGCGATTACCGTCGCCCATGACCACCTGCAACACCAGGGGCTTCACAGGTGCGCTGCCGGCCTTTTAGAGAAAGATATGCCCTTTTCTTGAAGGTTTGTAGGTCCAAAGGTAGGAAGGTTTGTAGGTAATCCAGCGTAGCCTTGGCTTTATAACCTCCCAGGCGAAGCTGCCAGCCCTACCTGAACACACGGGTACCCTCGCGTATTGTTCAGTCACCCACAATGGACGCTTAGGGGTGAGACAAAAGAATTTTTACACCAAACGAATACGCCTGTATCACATGCAAATGACGGATGCGTTTGTTGTGTATGTCACTTATAAATTGCATTTTTTAAGTCGGGCCGAGCCGCTAAGAAGCTTCTACAAACTTCTAGAGTAGGTATTATCCTACTCGTATTTCCAAATGCAACATAATATCTTTACCATAAAGAGATAATATCTATAGATATTATCTGTACAGATATTAGACTCCCCATACAAAGTAGGTTCGTCTACTAAATCACGTGACCGACTTTATACGACGAATTGATTTTTTTATGCAAATTGCCAAAAGTCATAACAACAAATGTTGTAAGATGCCCCTGGAGTTGTATGTGTTCATGGGCGACGGTAATCGCTTAACATCAGGTGATCCGTCTGCTCGTCTGCCCCCTATCCTATATAAAAAAATAAGATTGATTGAAAAAAGACATCATCCCTTTAACCATAAAGGGATGTAAATGTTAGATACCCCCTATATGAGATATAAGCGCATGGCAAATTACTCCTTTTGCTACCACGGTACACCGCAAGGGCCGTTGATGATAATGACACTCTATATAATAATATGAAGGTGCAATGACAGTGACTAATTACCGTCTGGCACCGCCTTGTATCCGACAGACGACATTTATGTAAAATTTCAAGTGATATGAATACGATATTAGAGGGGTTAAGACCCTCCGCGGGCGGGCTTCATCTTATCTCAGCATGTAAGTAGTAATTCTCGGTCCAAAAAGTTTGGTAACCAGTCAATTTTAAAATCGACGTGTCTCTCTAAACGCCTGACATTGGCAGAATCACACGTGCGGCTGTCACTGTGTGCGGGACTAAGTGCCATAAAAATAGTTCGGAAATTACAATGACACTACTGGTGTCTTCCCAATCCTTAGACAGGTGGACCAAATCAACAAAATCATGGTTAAACCTTTGCAGAAACTATTTGATACGTGCAAGTTTCTTCACGATGTTTAACCGCCAAGGTAATCACCGTCGCTACCTCCTCTGGCCTCCTACAGAAGGCTTCCTGCTATCCTCTTCAGTGGGACTCACACTAAAAACAACAACAACAACAGCAACATTATCGGTATCGATATCGGTTAAAAATGATGGCTAATCAAATACGCATTTTGCAATTAATCAAGGGTGGATTGCTTTTGAGACTTGTTACTAAGTTGTTACTTTCGTCTGTACAATTCTAGTTTGACGTAATGTGATTTTATTTAAACCTAATTATTCACGGTAAATTACTAATACGACCTTGATATTTATTGTTACACAAAGATTTATCAAGCAGTCACATGATTAGTCATTTCTACGCACTGCGGTTGCTATAAAAACAAGAACCACTTAGAAAAAATACAAACTTCATTTATCTCCACGTAACATCTTAGCGCGGTTTCAGATTAGCGTTTCATACCCGCTCACTTGCTTACTACTGAATAGTAGTAAATTTTGGCGATTTTGGCGATCGGATACTATGCGCTTTTTTTTAATGCGCGTAATACTTGATTTTTTAAGCGTTGTTTTTTTGGCAATCGTATGAGCGTTGACGTGCTTTTAAGCTCGCACACGCGGGACACGTTAACATAAAAATGTGGCTAAGGCAACATCATGGCAATTGGGGATGATAACAGAAGTGTTAATATAATAGGTATTTAAATAAATACATTTATTACACCCACACACTTTTTTTTACTAGAGGCGGCAAACGAGCAAGCAATCAACACTGAACAAACACAGGTACTTATTCATCATACGAATCTTTGTCCAGGTGGGGTTCGGACCCACGACTTTTGGCGTATAAGGCAGGGTTACTACCAAATGCACATCATGACACTACATAATATGGGAATACATAGAAGGATGCCTTCCTACATTACGAGCTCAAACTGCTATAATTACAATGATTGCAATGTCGGCTAGAGCAATCCATCTGTGTATAATTATTTTGTACTCGTATTCTGAAATAGCCGTACCTACACGCGTAAAAAATACGCTAACCTGAAACCGCTCTTACTAACAAAGTCGATGTTCCAAACACCGGGTAAACTAAACAGCTGTGGGACTTGACGATAAGCTTGGCAATCTCTTTTAATCCGCTTTTTACCAAAACATTACCCGACTTCTGTTGGGAAAATAAAAATATACTTTCGTTTTTTAAGGATACTTCTTCTGTTACTTATACTTATTTAAACGAATATTAAGTTTAATGAACAGTAAACTATATGATAGTTTACTGTTCATTAAACTGGTCTATATATCAGTAGACTCTTGTAACTAAATTTTGAAATAGTATTAATCCATAATATAGGTAGTACATAATATAAATTATTGTTTTGTTAAGTACTGTCTGTATGTTTGTGTGTCGAAATAAATGTTTCATTCATTCATTCATTCATTATACAATGGACTGAAAGAAATGGAAGTGGAGGAGGAGGCAAGCGAACCCCGGGCTCCGAACCTACAGCTTGGGACGCAACCGGGATAGAACGCTAAGATGATGATGACTTTTAGATATGTTTGTCTCTCTCATATTTTCAAGTCAGTCTTTATCAGCTAAATAAATGAGTATCGACTGTTAAGACATTTGTAACTCGTTGAGCGCCCTTCAATGAATGCTATCATGACAGTCAATAACTTTTTTGCTGCTGTACCTGTATATCTGTGGCACTTATGTTTTTTTTATGTTTTGTGGCCAATAAATGTATGTAAGTATCTTGAAAAAGGTAGATTATTTTTCCGTGCCCTTAAAATAAGAACGCCTATACTGGAGCAACATTATAATATTTCTGTTAAACCTTCGCTCCTTCACAATTTAAACTACATGTTATTTCGCGAACCTAAGCAAACATGAGCATGTTTTCATTACTCACTGCCTTCCATACGGCTGCTATCTCAATGTGTATACGGCTTTTGCCATAATTGGCAAAGAGAATATAAAGTAGTAGACCGGGCTACCTTTCTTTTTTCGCTGGGGAATGCCGCCGGCTGTGAGTGCAATTGACCTGACCTCGCCGCCTAATCATCATCATCAGCCTGCCTCAGTCCACTTCTGGACAAAGAAGGCCTTCCCCAATGTTCGCCATTTCACCTTTCGGCTAGACGCAACCAGTTTATACCTATGGCTTATCGCAAATCGTCGCCATTTCACCCTGTCTTCGGCTAGACGCAACTAGTCTATACCAATGGCTTTTCGCAGATCATCACTCCATCTAGCCGAAGGTCCTACATAACGCTTTTCAAGTCGCGGTCTCCACTCAAGAACTTTTCTACCCAACAGTTATCACTTCTTCGACAGATATGGCCAGCCTAATGCCACTTCAGCATGCTGATTCGATACATTATGTCGGTCACTTTAGTCCTTTGTCGGATAACCCCATTTCCTTGATATTATTCTAAGCCCATTTCGGATTTAATCCTTCAACGATACCCCGAGCATTCGCTCCCGTTTATAAGACGCATGTTTTTATTCACTAAACTAGGTACCATAGCTCTTGAAAAAACTGAGACTATAGAAAAGTTTGTCATTTCAAATCCCAGATAAGCCACCTAAGTTAGCACCTTCGAAATTGTCTTTCACTCTATTCAGCTTTAAACTTCAAAAGCCTATTAACTCACAAATTACGTTAAAAATACTCAAGGGTATAATTACTGTCGTAATTGGCACTGAAATGAGATAAGCTCCAGAAGTTAGCGAGTTGGCAAACAAGGGATTAACTACCATTAGAAAACTTTTGCTTGAGATCGTTATGCTATAGGATGCTTGGAGTCTCAGGTTTGATTTCTGGGGTCAGCAAAAAAATCTACCTGGCTTATAATGAAGTCGTTCCTTAAGGAATGAGAATATACCTGTCGCATTCACACAAAAGCTGGCACAGCGCGTGTAAAAGAGAGAGGAACTCCGATTCGGTCGCAACGCCCGCTTCAAATAGATCATTTGAATTACATACTGAGAGCCACGCTTTGGCATGAATGGGCCGGCTCGACCGGAGTGATACCACTGCCTCACAGAAAACTGGCGTGAAGCAGCCCCTGTGCTGTGTTTCGCCGAGTGAGTGAGGGTACCGGAGGCCCACCCGGGGGGAAGGTTATAAAAGGTTGGCAGCGCACTTGTAACTCCACTGGCGTTGCAAGTGTCCATGAGCGGCGGCAATTGCTTACCATCAGGTGATCCGCCTGCTCGTCTGCTACCTATCACATAAAAAAAAGATGTTTTCTGTCAAGAGCGTATTGTATTTTTTTCTACTAGAGGTGATATACCAGCAAGCGGGTGACCTGTTGGCAGGTTATAACCGCCGCCCACGAACATCTCCGTGATCAGAGAGGTCGCTGATGCCTTGCCGGCCTGTGAGAGAGCCACGCATCGGCATGAATGGACCGGCTCGACCGGAGTGATACCACGGCCTTACAGAAGACCGGTGCTAAACCTGTACTGTGTTTCGTGGAATGAGGGTACCGAGGGCCCAATTGGGGAAAGGGTGTTAAAGGTTGGCAACGCACTTGTGACTACTGGTGTTGCAGGTGTCTATCGCTAACCATCAGGGACATCACCTGTTCGTTTGCAACTTTTCACATAAAAAAACCCAATTGTTAATTTTAAATTATACTGTATCTATTTATAATGAGACCAGTTTCGCCAACGTTCACTTCTACCACCACATAAGTCATTTGAAATATTCAGGAAATCCAAAGCGCTACTTATTCGAGTCGAAAAATGTGAAGTTGTCTGATATATATTATTCAGAGGGACGAAGTTCAATGCTCCGATTGTTACCCTCAAATGCTATCGAACTACCGACGGGGTATCTATCAAATTCACACGTGTAACGATCGATCCTACACGCCAGAAGGAAGATTCATTAAGCTGTTTCATTTTTATATTTACTATTTACTAGTGGCTTGCCCCCACTACGTTTCGGGACTAGTTACTTTCTCGCAGGTTGACAAGGGCATCATGATCAGCAACCCACACTCTTCCACAGCTGGACATAGGTCTCCCCTAATGCACGCCACCGCTCCCGATTTTTGGCCACTCTCATCCAGCCCACACCAGCCAGCCTTCGAATGTCATCATCCCATCTTGTCGCAAGGCGTCCAACACTACGCTTACCGAGTCGCGGTCTCCACTCAACGGCATAGTTATATCAAAGTTTGACCTTGATGCAGAAGTCAACAGTAGGATCATCGCTGCACCTGCAGCGTTCGTTAAGCTGGATACCAAGGTCTTCTGTTCTCATGACTTGGAACTAGCTTAATAATACCAGTACCTAGACACGTAATATTGTACGTCTCTGTGTGTGTATATGGCTGCTGCTCAATATACTGTACTGTGCTGAAACTTGAATGTACTATTACGATATCCACACGCTGAATCGTTTTCACCTCACCGAACTACAGCTGCTGGACAGGAGTTGAAGCGGTCGCCATAGCTGAAATCGAACTCCATCATCAAGCCTTCATTGTCAATAGAATACTCTTTTATGTAGTAACTAGTGGCCCGCCCTCACATCGCGTCGGGGCAGTAGTTACAAACCAAAACAATAGATGGCGCTAGGCGTCGACTATATCGCGCTTGTGTTACGTGCTTTCGGTTTACCTATATATGCCTAGCCGTTGTTCTAGAAGTTACCTCTTTATAAATAGAATAGAAGAAGATAATTTACCAGTAGTATATATAAAGCGGGTATATTCATATATACAGGACATCTTCATTATCAGCCTCCTGGTTTTCATAGCACGTTGTCTCAATTTATTTATTTACATTGGCGCTAAAACGCATATAAAACTATTCGGATGGAATTAAATTGCCTATAACAATAAACAGAGATGCCTAGTTTGCTATCAAGAGCATGTACATTAGCCAGATAATCCCACTGTGAGCGGGTACATCACAGTGTTAGCCAGAAACTTATAATCATCTCATCATCAGCTACATCCAGAGTCGTAGCTACAGACTGTAGAAGTACTCTTGGAACATGATTCTGTTTTTGGTTGGTCTGGTACTTCTAATGAAACTACTGCCGTCTTTCCATGATTTAGGGTTTGAGGAATCAATTAATTTCGATGAAGTGCACTCACTCACGTCGGTTCTTTGCTAATTCTCTCCTCTAACAAGCGATCCAGGATATACCCATAATTACCGTATGCCCATAATTCACTTACTTAATGGGTATACGCTTCAAAAACAATCTGAAAATGTGGGTTTCCTCAAGATGTTTTAACTCCGAGCTAATGGTACATATGGTAATAAATATGCACATACTATTTTGGTTCCAAATAAACATTTCTTCTTTCTTTTTTTCTTTCATACCTTTTACAAAAACCGGAGTGATATCACGGCGTGAAGCAGCACCTGCGCTATGTTTCGCCGAATGAGTGAGGATACCGGTAGGAAAATTACAATATTACCGGTAGGAAAATTACAATACGTGCTGTGTACAAATCTATGCAAATAAAGCTTTATTTGAGTTTGAGAATGTTAAAAGGTTGCCAGCGTACTAACACAAAATAATGTATTTTGTGGTACTAGTGATTCTGATAATGCGGATGTCTATGGGCGTCGGTCTATCGAATAAAAAAACTGATTTGAAAAATCCAGAGGTGCATGCTGAGATTTGAACCACCACCTCCCTGATGGAAGGCACGTTCTTATCCACTGAGCTACTACCATCGCTCTGACTAACCTTATACTATGGTAATGTTTATTTGCATTAATGGCATGCGCAATGCGCTTGTTGTAATAGCCCAACATTTATGTACGTAGTCGAACAAACAGTTTTAGTACAGTCGTCCACACATCAGGTTACCACGACCTGTCAAATTTCCTCAATTGATGTTCAACCTAATGTGTGTGACTATAAGATTAGAGTCGATTGAAGATTTTTGACAGTTTTGTATACATACAGATTGTATCTATTGATAGACATGAGAGAGTCAAACGTCGGCATGAAAGGCTCGGCTCCACCGGTGCCGATTGGTATCACCACGTTGGGCCACGGCCTTACAGAAGACTAGCGTGAAGCAGCGTCTGTGCTGTGTTTCGAAGTTATCGCTTACCATTGAGTTGCAAGAGTGAACAGGCATCTTCTAGGCAAACGCGTGTCATCCTAGACCTCATCGTCACTTTCCATCAGGTGCGATTGTGGTCAAGCGTTGGCCTATAGTCTAATAAAAAAAAAAAAAAAAAAAAAAAAAAGAGTTGATCCGTCTGCTTATCTGCCACCTATCACTAAAAAAGATGATCTATTCTACAAACCATTAGACTTTTGACCCGGTTTGAGTTTTTCAAACCAGTGATCGACCCCAAGATCACGGCCGGTACATAACTACTAACTATACCAACGGGCCTTTAACAAAATCTCTATCTCTAGCCTAATCATTGCCACACGTTTTCATAAAATCAGAAACTGTGAAGTTTTCCAAATGAATATCAAAGTGCGATGATAACTAAAGTCACAGAACTAAACAGAAGTCTATTGATGAACTTATAAAGTCACGTGGATCAGTTGACTTGGACGGAAAGCCGTTACCATTTCCAATTCAATATTAAACTGACCGCATAAAGCTTCGTACATTTTTTTCGTTCTCATGGAAGAAACATACGGATGGTTTTTTATAAACTTTACCCATTTCTTTCTACGTGAAAAAAAATGTAAATGCGTGTCCCCATGCTTGCCAAACAAACCGGCATACAGTTAGTTGCTGATGCGCTTGCTAGTGTTTGATAATCGCCAATCCGGATTGAAACTTACTGTTATGTAACGATGGTATTCTCGTTCGTTATGGGATGATTTCTTTGTATTCTTTTGTAAACCTATTTCAGCTAGGTATTCTTCTGTATTTAAGCTGATGATCTTCACGCGAAAGATCCGCCGCGGACGTAAACTTTCCGTGGTGGAGGGCATAGGTTGCCTGTCCACCAAGTGAAATCCACTAATAAAAGAAGTTTGTTTGTCGAGTAGCGAAGTTTTTATGCTGTTTACCCGTTTAGCGCAGTGTATTGAGAGCCAGTAGGCGCAAGGGTCGCCGGTTTTGATTCCCGCACCAACACAAATGTTGGTTGGTGCGGGAATTGGTCTATGAAACAGATATTTGTGTTGGGGCTGGGTGTTTGTGATTCCTTCGTTGTTACTAGTTTCTATAGTACAAAGGAAAACCTTAGTTTGTATTTATTCTATTGGCGGATTTCAGTCCGCTTCGCCCCGCTCCGCTTCGGAGGACTGGTAGCTTAACTCCCGCGTTCCTGCCCACATTACTTCCCCGTAACCTCCCATCATAATGTACATGTTACCACCCGCGGCTAGCCGAATCAATCGACCGTTGTACTATCGATTCCTCTGAATAAAACATACGTTTGCTCACTGCCAAGCGACAGCCACTGACATGTCAAGTCAAAATAAAATTCTATGATCGGTTTTACGAATTTGGAGTTAGATATTAGTTGTGAAACGCGATTGAAAATTTTGCTCTCACTTATATGATGCCTTGGTTTGAAGCTTTACCACAGACAAGGAATATAAATAGATTTGGTTCACAATAATTCGATATTATAGGTACCTGAAAATACCGTTTACTGAGTAGGTAGAGGCCTCCTTTCTTTTTCGCCAAAGTAACCGATTCTGAGCTACTCAAAACCACTTACTCAGCTTTGGCAGCGCACTTGTGATTCCACTGGTGTTGCAAGTGTCCATGGGCGGCGGCAATTGCTTACCATCAGGTGACCCGCCTGCTCGCCTGCTACTTATCACATAAAAAAAAGGAGCTTACTCTACCTGCCATCACCTCGCCTAGCTAAATGTCCTGCCCAAGATGTTTAAGTTGTCCATACTGCGTTAGCGTTTATTTCTAAGTAACGTGTATTTTCAAGCTTTGAGAAGATCTCTTTATTTTTACAGGCGAGATTGCTACTGTCTTCAAGTCAGATAGATGATCAAAACCACTGTTAAATGAAAAAGATGGGAACGCAATAAATTATTGAAGTCCTAGTACCGAGCTCTACTTCCTAAATTGATAGGAAACCTCAATACACGGTATGTGGGAAGTTTGAACGTTTGAAACCAAAAGGTCAGTTCGTCGCCAAGTTCTGTGGCCACCGGTCAATACTCTGATTACAGTCCATTATCTACCACTTAGGCTCTAAATGGAAACGTCTAATTGGTAAACCTAGAATACAAACTGTTTTAGGCACCTTATTTACGATATAAATAAAATAAATTCAAACAACATCTCATACACTGACCTTAGTCAGCACTAAGTAGCTTAAGCACTTCTGTTTAATAAATGTTATCCTTAAATATAAATAAATATTAGTGCCTCAGTAACGCAGCGGTAGAGGGTCGGACTATAAAGCGACGGCTGCACTTGGAGTCCCAGATTCGATCCCCGGGCTTGGTTCAAAAATTTTGACCTGAGTTTTTTTGTTCAGAAATCGTGTCAGCCTGAAGTCTAGAAATTTGGCGGTCTTGTACCCCCGTTGCCTCGGAAAACACGTTAAGATGTTGATCCTGCGCCCAATCTCTCTCAGATCACACACAGGTTTCAGACACAGTTTTTCTCGCAATAATTAATTAACAATATCAGATAGTGTCTGACTAACAATTAATATGAACGGTACTTTATGTATCTTTTTTTTTTATTTGATAGGTAGCAGACGAGCAAGCGGATCACCTAATGGTAAGCAATTTCCGCCGCTCATGGACACTTGCAACACCAGTGGAGTTACAAGTGCGCTGCCAACCTTTTATCCCCTTCCCCCGGGTGGGCCTCCGGTACCCTCACTCACTCAGCGAAACACAGCACAGGGGCTGCTTCACGCCGGTTTTCTGAGAGGCAGTGGTATCACTCCGGTCGAGCTGGCCCATTCATGCCGAAGCGTGGCTGTCCCACAGTTATATCGTATCTCCATCGATCCATTAGTTAAGTAATCAAAGTTCGTCTACTAACATGCCAGGACATTAGTCACGCTTTACCCATGATACACTACAATAGTCATTATTAGTTCGATAAAATCCCTTTCGTGATAGCTTACAGCATTTAGTTCTATAGCTATAAGAGATAATATTTGTAAATGAAACATTGTCCAGTTCACATACAATGGACTAAGTAGGTCTGATTGTGCGGAAACAGGAGTCCACTTAAAATTACATTATTGTCCAGTTTAGATTAAAGGTAAGTTTCGAATTTTTCGAACATAGCTCGGGTTTGTGATCACCAATCTGCATTAGGCAAGCGTGGTTATTAAGCCTAATCGTAGCATAGTAGCGATGACTTGCTTTTTAAGAGAGAAGCCTTTGCCCTGCAATGAGACATTATTATAGGATACTATACTTTACCTTTTACTTTTTTACAATAAATATACAAAATACACCTGTTTATTTTTGTTCAGAAACTATGGAAGATGAAATAGGACTGCCAGATAATCTCGGTTTTAATTGTATTAACTTATTACTTATTTATAGTCAAACAAGGAAAATAACGGCTTAGTGATCTCATTGTCAAAGTGGCTGTGATCTCGGGATCCTAAGTTCAATTCGAAAAAAAGAAAACAAAAGAAAGTTTCGAATTTTTCAAACATAGCTCGGGTTTGTGATCACCAATCCACATTACGCCAACAATCACTAACGATACACAGAACAATTTTGTCTTTGACTTGACGATAGTTATCGTAAGACTGGTTATACGATTACATTGCAATAGGTGTTATGACGTTTTAGTTCCGAAAGTATTTTGCTGCCGCTGCAATCGGTTTAAAGTTTGTTCCGCGACGTCGCTTGCATCTGAGTTCTGCAGCTGCGGCCCACAGCAAATCATTACAAAACGGTGCAAGTTTCGTTTTAGTACCTATAAAGATTCCTTGCAGTATACGATATAGATTGTATTATTATATTATGTATACGATGTAGCAACAAACAAGTTGATACTTTACACGCCCGCTTCCGGCTATTCTCCTACTGGAGATAGATAGATAGATGGATACTCTTTATTGCACAACACATTACAGAACTTAATGCTAATATTAATTTACAAGTACAATATCGGCGGCCTTATCGCTAATAGCGATCTCTTCCAGACAACCTTTGGGTATGAGCTACTTTGTCCTTTTTATGATATAGGTGGCTGACCACCCAACGGATCACCTGATGGTAAGCGATTACCGCCGCCCATAGACACCTGCAATACCAGCGGTGTCACAAGTACGCTGCTTACCTTTTAACCCCACTTCCCCAGAATTGGGCCTCCGGTACCGTCACTCACGCAGCGAAACACAGCGCATGCACTGCTTCACGCCGGTTTTCTGTGAGGACGTGGTGTTTTTATACTTAGTTCTTAGAGTTCACTATCGTAGTGTTAAAAATATCACTAAGTTGACCCTCTTACATTGAGATCGGGCTTTGATTGAACCCGTTCAAGTTACTTTAACAATATAATGTAAAATAACATTTTGGATTAAAAGTGTAAACCAACAATAACTCTCCGGAATCTCATTATTGAGTTAACTCCTTTAAAAGTTCATTCTACTGGATAACTGGTTTTGAGAAGATTTCTACTCGTGTTAACTTTTAATCGAATGTTTTACAAATTAATCAATTTAAAGTTGATGGAAAGTCGAACATCTATTACGAATATTATGATCTGGGAAGATGGTGATTTGATACTTAAAAATAATGATGATGTTTATTTTACTTTTCTTTTAGCTTAGGTAAATTCCGGTTATTGTTTTTTTTTCTTAAGTTTTCCTGAAGGAAGCTTAAATTCCAGTTATTGCTTTTTTCTTAAGTTTTCCTTTATTGAAATAAAACCGTAGGAAGAAAAGAGAAGAAAAAAAAAAGATTTACTTAAATTAGTAGTGAATGATTTGATGTCGATAAGATATGTATTTTTTTTAATTTAAACGATAATTAGAGTTCTCCCTTACACGCAAATTAAACTAATCCTAAAAGAACTATGTGGATTTAACATTAATTTATTTTATTCGTGCAAAGTTTTAGCTATCTGAAACTAAATCTCTCAATTTTAAAGAGCATTTACTTTAACGGTTATCGTAACCACTTACTACTAACTCCTAATCTTTGAAAGTTTAGGAGTCGTTTATGTGTAAAAGAAGACTCGTTTTACAAAACTATCATTTGGATGGATTTTATTTCCACCACAGTAAATTCACTGCTGGTTGGAGCTGTATGCGAGTAGATGATGATCGATCAACGTAGCGAGCATTTGGAGAGGCCTATGTCCAGCAGTGGACTGCGACAGGCTGATGATTATGATGATGATGAGTTATGCACATCTCCTTTTATCGCGCACAGAAAAGCTGTGGAACCAGCTGCCAACGATGGTGTTTGTATAACGACCGCGCATCCTGCGCTGTGTTTGGACCCACTGGGGTACGGTTTGAAATATTATGTTGCTAGTATAGTTGCCATGGAAGATACTACTAAACGTAGTTGTAATAAAATAACTAGTAGGTAGTTGACTTATTAAATGAAAAACTTTTGTCCACAATAAAACTAATAAAAGAGTCCTCAAAAAAATCATACACTTTTTTGAAAATTCAAAATACCGTCAAATAAAGAGTAACGCACAATTTAATCTAAAAGACATATTTAAAAAGTCTAATAAACTTCCTGAAATGATTCTACTACAAGTAATAAGTATTTAAAGTAGTATTTTAATACTTACTTCTGTCGTTTGATGATAATTTCGCTTCATACTTCAATATGTTCAATAAAACTACACTCATTTTAGTTCATGAACTAACATTCCATTTCTAAAACTACTATTTTCAAACTGCACTTCAGTCCAATACTATAATCGCGGAGAACTTTATTTCAGTACTAATTTCCTTATTTTAGTTCTCTATACTTTTCCGCCCGCACAAAATAGTTATCGTATTGGAATTCGTAAGACGCTCCGTAGCGGCGCGACGCGGCAAGCGTCCGCGTCGTAGTCCGACGTAGCACTGACTGGATTCGTAGCTTCAAGTCTCGTAGCCGTAGCGCGTAGTCGTAGTCACAGAACAATGCGCCAAAGTTTAGCGCGTGTGATGACTTTCGGAATGTTTGTACAGCAAATGTTCGACGCAGAAATGTTACAAATAGTGCTGATGTTAGATTCTACTGAGGACATTTTATTGAATGCGTCATCACATTTTGAGTGCAATATTATTAACTGGAAAGAAATTACTGCACCAATACACGTCTCCTTTCTCCTAAAAGATGAGGGTAGCAGGTCGTTACCAAAGAACGAGTGCTGCGATTTCATTTGTCGTCGAATAGACTCGAGCGACGCACTTTTGTATTACTTAGTTATTCTAGTTTTTATTGCCAGTATTTCAGATCAAGGGCCAATTAGACCAATCTTAATTCAAGAATAAATGTATGGTATAACGCTATAATTCGTATTGAATCACTGGGTTATACCACAGATCTCGTGAATAAAAGTTTTGAAAGTCCATAAGAGCATGCCTGGATTCGAACCACGACTTTCTCTCTTGTATGGAAGGCGCATTCGTTATCCACTGAGCTACCATCGTTCAAACTCCATTCACAGTTTAGTAATATAGGTCAGTGGTTAAATTGGAAATGTCAAGGTTTCTAACAAAGGTTTGCATTTAAAAAAATTCTCGTACAATTTGTAGGTGAAATAAATCCAGCCATTTGTTCTATTGGCTTTAGTTTTAACTGCATTCTATTTATTGTTAACAGTGGAATTCAGATTCCAACTTTTTTTATCAGCTTTATGGTTTTCATTCACATACTCGTTTTTATTTTATACTTGTGGATGCCCACAGCTCCGCTCACGTGGAATTTGGTTTGTCACTAAAGGATTTATTTTTGAAGAAAAGAAAATAACGAACAATTTTCGACTCCCCATACAAAATGCACAAGTCACGTGACCGAGGCACTTTTGAGGTTGAGTCCCTACAAAATGAACATAGTTCTAGATATGGCACTAAAAGTGCTGACTTAGTACCACTTGCCCTCTTAGCGTAAAATAGCGCTAACCGCGGTGGGAGCATTAAGTTAAACACGAAAAGTTTTTCCATATCACATCCCTAGGAGAGTCATAAACTATTGCTCTTTTAGGTTTAAACTTTTTCTCAACGCAACATTTAAGCACTTTGAGCCCATATTTATAGAAGCGTTGTTTTTAGAGTTTCGTCCCCTAAGGACTCTATTACGAGTGGTTGACTAATAGGGGTTGGTGGTGTCATCTGTAATTATAGGTTGCGTCCGAAGTTGCCATTTCGTAACCTACTCGTAGGGTACCCTTAGACATTTACCCTTAGACAGGTCTAAGGTTCTAATGAAAAGATATAGTACAAGTCTTACAACTTTATGTTTGATTAAATGTGAATCGGTGATCTTAGGGTTTCACTGTAATTTATGATTAACAAAATATTATGTAATAATATAAATAAAACCCGCTTTAAGTGTTAAACTCTTTAAGATTACTGAAAATATGGCTAATGAAGGTAATGAGTGAGTTCCTGAATATAGTTACTCGCTCAAAACCACTTCCAAAATGTGCAGGTGTCTTCACGATGTTTTCCTTTTATGAAAACCCCAAAAATGGCTTTAGCTCAAATATTTAGACTACTTAACTTCTGCTCTCATAATACCAA
The DNA here is from genome assembly GCA_014851415.1 of Cnaphalocrocis medinalis. Lineage (NCBI taxonomy): Eukaryota > Metazoa > Arthropoda > Insecta > Lepidoptera > Crambidae > Cnaphalocrocis > Cnaphalocrocis medinalis. Next base: position 8,306,130 of record CM026285.1, on the reverse strand, counting down.
GCAAAATATTAGCTTGATATTTTATTTGACTGCAGTTTTTTCTACTGAGGACGAAAAGTCTATGGGCGGCAGCCAACGCTTACCATCAGGTGATCAGGTCTGCCCCCATCACATAAAAAATATATATTTATTTCAAATATGTACACTCATCCTAAATGTAATGTGTAAAACCTAACTTTCACAGTTACAATGCCTCTGCATGCGGCAATTCTCTTTATTTATCCGTAGGGCAATACTGGTTTAGGCAACGCTCCAAGAGCCAGGCCAAAGTTTAATTGTCGCTGGCATTTGACAAAAGGATTAAAAAAGTTCTGTATAGGCCACGAGGCGCGTCAGTGGCGTTGCGACGAAAGACCAAAGCAATTTTGAATGTGGAACTGTCGGCTTAAACTGGGTTTAGCCGCCCAAAGGCCAATTAAATTTATGGTTTTTCTTTTTATTTTACAGGAGTATTTTATGCCAGTTTCTGTGGCATCGTGTGTCACGTTATGACCAAAGACATCGACATTCCTGTCAATGTTATTGTAGCGTGTTTCTATTAGTTTCAATACGAATGTTCTATTGATGAACTTTTAAAACCTAATGAATTATTTCTTTAGACAGCATTGGGGGCATTTACATTGGTCGTTCGCATTTCTTCGGTGGCCCCTAATGGGAGACTCCTTGCTCATCCCCGTTCTACTTTTACGAGTCCTGTGGCGTTCGTTTGTCCGTAGCCCTATATACGGACATTAACGACCAACCTAAATTCCCCCTTATACTTTGATACCCAACTTTAGTTCCTCAGTTTAATATTTCTTTTTTATATCTTTTGACGTCATCTCTACGAACAAGACTTGAAAAAAGTCTCCATATAATTTAAGCACTGGAAACTTTTTTAATCTAATAATCTAGACGGATAGCACTGGATGGCCATTTTACAAAGTATCTGATTTATTCGAAGGACTATAAAAGTTTAGTGGGAATTTTTTAAAGACCTACTTATGTATGACCCACTTACTAACAGTGGATAATTATTTAGGTAGCTACTAAAAAGTAAAAATCGCTGCTATTATGGGATTAGGCTTAATCACGCCTGCCTAATGCGGATTGGTGATCACAAACCCGAGCTATGTTAGAAAAATTTGAAACTTATTATTTGCTTGACCCGGGAATGGAGGACTCCGAGATCACGACCCGGCACTTAAACCATTAGTCCAACAGGGCGTCAGCTAAAGAGATACGACCTGGTGAACTTTTACTTATAGTTGGCAGACGAGCAGATGGAACACCTGATGGTAAGCGATTGCCACCGCTCATAGACACCAGCAACTCCAGTATAGTCCCAAAGAATAGTAGTAGAACTTGAAGAAAAGAGCCTCACTGCCGCACTTAGAGATGTTAGTTAAATCTTAATTGTCACTTAAATACAAATATTGACCTTTATTTTAAAGTCATAAAAACTATTCATAATTAAGACAATGATCATTAAGGTTAAATGACGTCTCTGAGTTAGGCCTTCCATAGAGACGTGATACTTAGCAGATGTGCAAGGGCTGACTCGACGTATACTCTGCGGCATGAAACAATAGCGATGACCATGAGTGCGCAGAAACCAATTTTTGTAGAAAGTCTTCTTTTTTACAAGTGCGCAAACTAACGGTTATCGCTATTATTTCATGCCGCCAACTATACGCTATCTCGCCTCATGTAAACCAGTCTCCATTCCAAACAAAGTAGGTAAACGCGTATTAAGTTATCTCTGAAAACAGTTATTTACATCATAAGGATTCAAAATTCGTTCGTTATTTCCATCCCGGAAATTCACGTCTAAACCACTTCATCTTGCTCAGGTACACACAATTTAAATTCCAAACGGGTCGGCGGGAAGACCCGCGACTTCGCTCCAACGAGGAGGAATTAGATGTCGGCAGACTGTCCTTGGCGTTACTGACAGTAAAATTAGATCGGGTTATTGTACATTGACCACAAAGTAAACTCGCCACATTTTGTAAAGTCCATACATTGAAAGTAAACTCACCACATGCATTAAAAATATGAAGTTAGAGTCACAGACGGGTAAAATTTGTTGTAAATTCACCACAAATCCTCAGTTCACGTTTTTTTTCTTAAAGTAACGATAGCTCTACTTATTGTTTGATTTTTTTCAGACCTTTTCACAAAATCAATGGTGGTGAGTTTACAATAACCAAAATTAATAATAAATAATTTACTTCATAAAAATAGAACTGTGGTGAGTTTACACATAGGTACTTTTTTCTGCGGCGAGTTTACTTTGTGGTCAATGTACCCATTAGATCAAGTGTAATGTAGGGTTCGATTCCCGCATTGTTTTGTTTCATCATGTTTGTTGATGTAACTTTTGTGTTGGGTTTGGTGTTTTTGGTTCTTCGTTGTTTCAGATTTCTATAGCACAAGTAAGGGAACACTTTATTTTATAACCAAGACAACGTATTTTTTTATGTGATAGAGAGATTTCTAATATCAGATTTTCCCTTTGCGAATGATTTGGCGCTGACTTCAATAACCCTCTCCAGAAGGTTTTTTTCTTAGATTATTTGATTTCGCCTTCATTTGGTGCAAGCCTACATCACGTACATATCGAAGCAGTATGTTTTATATTCCATGCCAGTAGCGAGCCAAGTAAAATACGTCGAACGGGTGCAACCGTCGACAGATTGTCGATACCATGCTTGCTGTAAATATAATAAATGATGGACTAACTTTTTTAAGTGTCAATATTTTTAAAATACTTAAGTACCTATACTTTTCTATAACCATAATATCCTCTTATATTAATTACTAGCGGCCGCCCGCGACTTCGTACGCGTGGAGTTAATTATTGACACTTACCGTCATATTTTGGACAATCCACACAATATATATTTTTATAAATTGTAGCCTATGTGTTATTCTGATGTATAAGCTATATTGTGGTAAAGTTTCATTCAAATCCATTCAGAAGTTTTTACGTGAAAGAGTAACAAACATCCATACATCCATACAAACTTTCGCCTTTATAATAGTAGTAGGATTCTTGTAATTACTTTTTCGCTTTTTCGAATAGCTCGGCTTTTTTTTATCAACAATGCGCATTAGGCAAGCCTGGTATTTAAGCCTAGTCACATCATAGTAGCGATGTCTGATTTCAATGATGGAGGCCTTTGCCCTGCTGTGGGACAGTATATTATTGGCTGATACTTTTTAACTTTTTCGTCTTTTTGGGCGCACTCTGGCTACTAGATCACTCAACTATATTTATTTTCGTAGAATATAATTTATAGTGGCGGCCATCTTAAATTGGCGACCCTCAACCAAAAAAAAACGGTTCATTCATTCGGGAGCTATTATGCCATAGACAGACACACACACAGACAGACAAACATGTAAATAAACACCCTGTCGTTTTTATAATTTTGACGTTGAAGGTATAAAACTGCGGCGTGTGCTCTCGCTATAATCTGTAACTATGCATAACAATAAAATTACTACCTCGTTAATCCCAAGTCTAAAACTTCCCAGTAGAAAACTTCCTTAATAAGTGTTTGGTGAGCTACTTTGAAACTGTTAAGCTTTTGAATCACTTTTCACAGACAGGCCTTGGAGTTTTAATAAGTTTTTTTGCTAAAATACTTATCATGTTAGAGACGGTAGCTGTAGCTTGCTGTTTACTTCTTTTTTTTTTAGTCTAGACGTTATTGTCTAGAATCCGGAGATATATAAAAGGCTATCAATATATGGCTTCTACAATATTGTATGTATGTAGTTACGAACAAACGAAACTGTTTTCTTAGGCTTTTTTCCTTGGTTTGGTTTCGTTGGTGGGGACTAAAATATATGACTTTTTTTACTTTATGGTTGACTGAGTGTAGATAACATCTACTTACTTGCTTCTATATTTTACAAGCAACCTATCGCCAATTCATTAATTACCTACCTCCTCAACATGAATGTAAGATTATTAAAACAGATATTTGCTTAGACTGTGGGATCTTAGGTTTATAAAATACGGGTCATTCTTCGAGATCTAACTTTCGTCGCGTCCTAAAACCTAAGTTAGCGAATATAAGGAAGGATTTATCCATAATTAATATAACTTTTAACAATATTTTAAAATTTAATAATTTTCCGACTGCCACAAAAGTTGCTAGACATCCAAAAATAACCCATCACTTCGAAGCATTTAACTGCACAAAAAGCTACCGTACTTACCTTTGGGTCAGTTTAAGAGCAACATGGGTTTTCCTGCAGTAGACAGTCGGGTTTGAGTTGGAAAGGAGTCTGCTTAGGAGAGCCTTTTCATTTAAGACAAGTTAAATAAAAAAAGTTTCCCTTTGATCCTGCCCGCTTATGGTAAAGTAAAACGCATGCCTCAGTTTTCCGAGGTAACAGCGTATTAACTTTCTGTAATATTCAAGACCAGATGTCGAGCCCTAGGCGGAGCGGTTTACTACTGAGACTATTAAGCCTTTGCGGCCATGAGCGTAGTTAAAAAAAATGCAGTACGTCGACAATGCTTTTTTTTATATAAGATGGGTTTGCACTTGACCTCATCTCACCTGATGGAGAGTGTCAATGAGGTCTAAGATGTAGCGTGCTTTCCCAGAAGAAGCCTATTCACTCTCAATGCAATGCAAAAAAAAGTGCTCTAAAACGAACTATTATAGGTACTCAGATTTTTAATCATGTGGAGTAAACTGCAGACTGATGCAAATGTCAAGTTTCTATACATTTTGACATTTTGCATCTGTCAAATTGAGTGACAATGTATGGGGATGACACATTGACATTTGTCAGTTTTCTCCACATGATTAAAAATCAGAGTTTAATTCTTCTTTTATTTATTTGTGTCTTGCCCTCACTTTGTTACGGGACATTAGTTTCGCTCTGTGCCGCTGTTCGTTGATTTCATCGCGCTAGTCTTTTGGGTTCGTATATAAAATTAGTCGATGTCTACATAGTTGATATTTATAAATAGTATACAAGATATAATTACTAACTAAAAAAAGGGGATACTGACGGATGGTGAGGCCAGCATCAGGCTGAGATTGCCAAATAGTTCTTTTAATTATTTTTATTGTATTTAATACATACTTATGGCAATAAAGTTTATCATTTATCATCTTTACACTGTGAAACGATGAAGCCAACGTAAACTTTACGCTGCGTAATATTCCTTTATTTGCGTTTTTGTACAAAAGCTGGAACAGTGGAGCGTGCAGGTAGGGAAGTCGTAAAACGATTCATGTTATTTGTTTGTGGGGATTTTTTACATACACGTACTAGAGCGAGGTTACGTTTTTATGGATTCAGTATTGGCTGTATGATAGCTTTTTGGTGATACTGTATGCATTTCCGAGTGAAAGGAAAAAAATAGGTACTGTAATGAACTTAATGGAACAATTCCATTTCCACCATTCCAGTGTTCAATCATCATCTGGCATTTTGAGTGTCACTTCAATCACTACGAGGAGAGTGCAGAAAAGCCTACGACTAAGTTTGCAGCATGAAACAATAGCGATGATGACCTTGAGTGCGCAGAAACCAATTTCAGTAGAAATTCATCTGTTCTACAAGTGCGCAAACTAACGGTCATCGCTATTGTTAGATGCCGCGGACTATAAGACGTACGTTAGTTTGTTGTTTTGTTGTTGAGTGTCGTTTATTGTTTTGTTTGTAATGGCAAATAAAGTCTGAAAGTGTTCTTTCGACAATCTCTAAAAAACCTTAGTTGTTGAAAATTACTTTGATTAAATTTGGTTACAAATGGTTATGGTTAAAGAACTTTATTATTTCTCATTAGAATTACAAAGGTTATTCACTTATTGAGAAACAAACTTTTCTTAGTAAACTAAGATTACAAATTATAGTAGGTATCGAAGCAAACGAGCGATGTACAGACACATTATCCAATTTAGTATTATAAACAGGGTAAAAATTGGTTACAAATCGATAATCGATGCCGCTAAATATCGATTTCTAAGAGTACTTCCCTGGTACTGAACTTTTGACATCTTTCCAAAGGGACATCATAATTGAAATAGACTATAACTGAGCTAAGATGATAGAAATAGATAGAGAGAGAAAAGAAAGAGAGACTAGGCATACAAAAAACAATTGGTGACTCCCTAACTAGCTTCTTTACCGAACGCCACAACATGTAGTTGCAACATTTGCGTTCCAAAATCTATTTCCCGTCCGCAGCTTAGAGCAGAAATTAATAGCTCAAAGCAACGGCCGTGTACAACCGCAGATTGATGAATGTACTGCCCTGGCCCTGGGTCGCTCGCCACAAATCTATTGCGAATGCAATGTCCGGTGTAAATACTCGCACTATCTCATTCAACGACTTTTAACAAGCCGTCGTTATAAAGCTTTGGACAGTTGCGTGAAAAGTTTTACAGAGTGTATAATTATTTCAACTAGTAGGGACTATTTTCAAGACAATCACACTAATCAACCTGGTCTCAAACAAGGGCAACCCCTATAGGTACTATGAGTACCAGGTGACGATAATTAACTGGGGGCGTCAACCCAGAACACCCAGGTGTTCTGGGTTGTAAGAGAAAGAAAAATTTTTAGAGAGAAAGAGTTTTAGAAAATGTAGTTTCCTAAATTGACTTGACCGGTACAAACTAGGGCAACTCTCCTGTACTATAAGTACCAGGTGACGATAATTATAACTGGGGGCATTTAGAAAATGTAGTTTCCTAAATTGTCTTGACCGGAAATCGAAGGCCACCAAGGTCGTCAATCTGTCGTGTCGTCTGTCTGTCCGACGAATGTCTGTAGTCTCCCGGGTTCGGATAAAGGTTATCTTAGAAGACACATATTACCTCTGGCCGATTATTAGCATTTATAAAAGACTAGCGGCCGCCCGCCACTTCGTCCGCGTGGAAAAGTAACTTTTTACCCCCCTTTTAACCCCTTACTACCCCCTTTTCGCAATAAAAGTAGCATAATAATATGTTCTTTCTCAGGGTTTAGATCATCTGTATACCAAATTTCATTTACATCCGATCAGTAGTTTTGGCGTGAAAGAGTAACAGACAGACAGACAGACAGAGTTACTTTCGCATTTATAATATTAAATATAGTTAGGAAGTTAGGATGTTCTAAGGTTTCTGTCAAACGCAGTGCAGTGTTCTTGCAACACACACATTTGTGTTGGGTCTGGATCTTAGTGATTCCTTCGATGATTTTGTTTTTCATAGCACCAGAGAAAATCTTAGCTTGGGTGGCCCATTGAGTGACAACGAATGTGATACTGTCTCAATTTCTATTAAGGTTTCCTTTTTTTTTGTGCATTCTTGAATATGCTCTGTCTACATTTACACATTTCCGGAAGTCCAAATTGATGTTGCAGCAGACTGTATATGCCACTAGCTGAAAACGATAAATCAAGTCAACTACGTGTACGAGGTACAGACAGCCACACATCTGGTTACCACAATCTGTCAAATTTCATCAATTGATATTCAACCTAATGTATTTGACAGTAAGACTAGAGTCTATTGAAGAAATTTGATCTTTTTGTATACTTTAATGTGTGGCTGTACGTACATATGGATACAATGAAAGCACTGTGACTACACAAAAACCTTTTAACAATCCCCAGTCTTTCATTGCATTGGCTCAGAAAGAACTAAACAAACAGTTTGAAGTTTGAAAGTACAGTACTGCTCGGAACAAAAGATCGATAGCACAAAACATTATGAAGTTATTTGTCGAACAAAAGTTCGCAGGCTGATTAAAAAGTTTGATTTGTACTTGGAAAGGCGGCGTCATTCGAGGGCAAAGCAATTGTTTTAAAAAGTACGCCCTTATTTTTTTATTGGCGCCCGCCTCATTGGCGCAGTGAGTGAGTATCTTCGTTTGATTGACGATAGAAGATATTTCCCATTTAAATCTACAGTAGCGCTACCATGAGTTGATATCGAAAACTGACATCGTAAACTATTGCTCTGTCTCTTTCAAATGCATCACAATGAAAGAGACAAAGTGATAGTTTTCGATAGCGAGGATAGTGTTTTAAACTCATGGTAAGGTCACAGGACCGTTGAGATTTTTTTTTATGAGATAGGGGGCAGATGAACAGACGAATCACCTGATAGTAAGCGATTACCGCCGCCCATGGACACCCGCAACACCAGAAGAGCCGCAAGTTCACTGCCGACCTTTTAAGAAGTAGTACGCTCGCTTTTTGAAGGTTTGCAGGTCGTATCGGTCCGCAAATACCGCAGATGACATTTCATTCCATAGTCTTGTAGTTCGATGCAGAAAGTTTCTTCAGAAACACACAGTTGAAGATTGCCAACCATCTAAATGACGTGTGTGGAACTGTTGTCGAGTGGAACGGTGGCGAAATGAAGTGGCAGGAATCAATCCGAAGAATTCCTCAGTGCATTCCCCATGGTATAAACGATAGAATATACATAGAGAAGCTACATCTCTACGTAGCGCCAAGGTGTCGATAAAAAAACAATAACACAGATATAAAATATTTTATGTCTGATTATTGCAGCAAGAATTTTACGAGAGATTTTAGTTTTCATGCGGAATAGAATCCAATCCAATGCACTTTCTATCAACCAAATAGGAATTTATCACTGTCATAATACAGGGTGCCATTGATAGATTTCCCGCCATAAAGAAAAGCTATGGGATGTGGATGAAATATTTAGAATTGATGTGACAAATTTTTCTCAGCTTATTTTACCATTTGTAAAAATAAATCTTTGCTAAACTATGCCATATTTTCTTTATCTTCACGATGACTAGTTTTCTTCTTATAGCGATGTCCATTGAAACTCATCTCAGCGTGTAATTCCTAGTTACGTCCAAAGTTGTCGCTTCGGAGCCCGGGGTACACTTTCAGGATTTTGGAGAGTCTGGTAATTATAATGAAGCGACTGCCGTCTGACCTTTGCAACCCTTACAAGGAAACCACGCCACGTGGGAGAGCCACGCTTCGGCATGAATAGGCTGGCTAGACCGGAGTGATACCACGGCATCACAGAAGACCGGCGTGAAGTAGCGCCTGCACTGTGTTTCGCCGAGTGAGGGTACTGGAGGCCCAATTGGGGAAAGGTGGTTAAAGATTGGCAGCGCACTGCTGGCAGCTGACTCCACTGGTGTTGCAAGTGTCTATGGGCGGCGGTAATCGCTTACTGGGCGGCGGTGATCCGTCTGCTCGTCTGCCACCTATCACATAAAAAAACCCCAGGACCCAGACATCACAGCCCGATACTTAAACAATTAGACCATTGCATCCGGGCGTCTATGACTTAAATTATCATAAAACTATGCCATGATTGATTCTGATTTAAACCGTATTTGGATTTTTTTTATTATTCTATTTTTCTATATGCCAACTATAATATAGATTCAGTAAATACAAGAAAAAATAATCTTCTTCGCCTAGTAAAAGTGAAAATACACCGCCTCCTTCCACCCCCTTTATAGCTCTGTAATTGGTTTTGCGATACGGCGGCCGCCGGCAGCAAAAAACTATCTTTGCGAGCTAAATGTTCATATTACATTTTTAAATTGAAAATGTGTACTTTTTAAGTACGAGTGGAGGCCATAGCTATCAGTTCTCATGGTTATACAGCCTTAGATTGGTCAATTTTGAAGTTGTGTGGATTTGAGGCCGTGGTATTAACCACCTATGATACTATATTAGTTACTGAAAAATGCGGGGAAGTCGCGGTTGTCTATTCGGTCTCTTTCATTGGTGCATTGTGTGTTGTTATATACTTACCGTTTATATTTAGTATAAATCTTGTCATGTAATATTTGTACATAAGGTTATGGGTCAAGAAACTTGTCTTTGCCCAGATTTTAGAAGTTAGCGGCTTTTTGCCCGTCTGCCTCGAAAAAAAACCTTTGAGCTGTTTGTCCTAATTTCATTGTTGCTTTTTTGTTTTTTTCATTTGATTGTTTGTTTTTTTGTTGTGATTTAACAAGGTGTCGAGATAAAAAGAATTTATTCATGATTTGTGAGTATAAGCGTGTAAAAATGTGCCCTCGGATATCGTCATCTAGTAGGTAATGCTTGCCTCATTTGAAACTAGGTATTTGGGGAAAATTGCCCGGCGTTAATCTATAATAGATAGCTTCGACAAATACATTTCATTGATAACTTTCTCATTTTGGTTTTAAAATCAGCTAACAAATGACGATAAATAAACGTATGAAATGAGTAACATGCGCTTCAACTCGACATTTAAGTAAAATACAGAAGGCAATCTCCGTAATAAAGTGAATCGTCCTCGCAATAATTGGTTTCTCGTCGCAGAGAAGGCGCAAAAACATCGACTCACTTTATCTCCGGATGGTTTTTAAGCCGCTTACTCGCTCCAGTGCTAAATGCTCATTAGTGTTTTTGCTCAGCACATTTTGTATTTTAAATTTAATAAATAGCTATTGCTACGGGAATGGTGACGTTCACCTACCTAGTACGTTGGGCGGCAGCACAGGGGAAGGGAAGGGACTCACCAGGACAGACGAGATACACTTTTACAGGCACTTTATTTTCACCAGACAGACAACTTACTCGTGCAAAACCAAATCGATACTAAATAAAAACATGAAAATCAAAAACATAATAAAAGAAGAAATTCCAAATATAAAATACAACAATAAAATACTTCTAAAAACCATAAATATAACAAAGCAGGTCTGTCGCCAACAATTCTTTTTCTTTTTTTCACTAATTTTTAAACTGGCTGACATATTTTTACCTTGTGCGAAAAAAAAGTAAACATACGAAAAATCTTCGCAAAAACCCAGACGGTCAATGTACATTGCCCATCTTATTTAAACTGTTAATAATAGAAGAAGTCAATACATACAACTTTGATCTTATTCGACCCTTCATACATTATTTGGTAAATAAAAACTGCGTAAGGTTCGACCAAACTCGTAGATCTTGCGGAATATTTTTTACGTGCTGAATATATTACAACTAACATTTGTACCAGTCTGTGTATTTGATCAATGCACATTATTCATGCATAGAGATTAAACTTAAGCCCATCATAGTAGCAATGTCTTGATTTCTATGATGAAACCCTGCGTCCTGCAGTGTGGGACTTTTGCTTGTTATTGGAGATACTGATGGACAGACCACAATGTGATCTAAGGGTTGCTTTTAAGGGTGCCTTTTTCCTTTTGAGTATGGAACTACAATTAAACATAATTAAACATGTAAAAAGGTGGTCAAAAAACAGACAGAAGGGATTGTCGAGAGATTCCTTGGCGCCGCATATATTTTTATTTTAAACATTTTTTTTATTTTGACGTTTCGGTTGTCTTACATCTTAGTTTCTGTTTTTCTTCTGTAAGTACGTGTGGTTAGTTTTTGTATTTACTTTTATTATTATTTAGTCCTTATTCAGCCCTTTTATCTGCCATAGGTATTCTAATAAATATTTTACGTTTCAACCTCATTTTTGATAGAGATTAAACTTAATCAAACTAATAATATATCAAAATGCACAGACACGTCTCCAGTACGCAAACTTTTCACATCACTTTTTAAGTCAAACCCAAACATTCCCCCATCCCTGTTCAAACATATTTCAGCAAAGCCACAGCCGAAACAGTATGTTAATAACGCTGGTAATTTAAAACCTGGCTACGTCGTGGTCGCAATGTTCACCTAAAGTTTAATATAAAATTCTATCCCAGACAGGTCCCTTCAGGAATGTGAATTGAATATTTCGGGTGACCGCAGGTTCCGAACACCTGCCTCTAATTTCTGCTGAATTCATTGCTGCTCTTCAGTATTATTGAAAAGTCCTACAATACTTCAGCTATTTTAAACCTTAACACCAAAAGATACGGTCGTAACTAGAAATCGCGCAATTCTAGGTCTTAGTGCCAAACTTCCAGGCGGTACGAAACTACGAATCATTGGCGTCTGCCAACTAGGATACATTATTAAAAGGTAATTCCATTGTATCTGTCATCACGTACCGATCATATGTCAGATCACTTTGTTACCGAGATGGTCGTACTACTCGTAAATGGTAGTAATATCAGATGTGGGCTCAGTTTTCATGTGTGAGAGAAGAATCGTATAAAAATACTAGGTACTTATTTGGACAAAGAAAGCCTAGAAATCCTGTATAACATTTTTGACCTACTTGGGGAAGGGGGGAAAGGGAAGGGGCCAAATGTGGGTTAACCATGACCTTTTTTGGTGGATTCGGATTATCTCCAAGCTGGGCAAAGGCAACTTTTAGACACTTTCAGCGATCTCTTTTTGTTTTGACTTGAAAGAATGACCCAAAGTTTAATTAAATGAATGTAAATTTGAATATAACGAAAACAGTACGTTTTAATATTACAATGTCAACAATTTTTAGGGGATTCAAGTTACTCAGCCCTCGTCCCATGTCACATTAACTTTGGGTGCCTTCCTATTTTTATTAATTTTGGAGAAACAAAAGACCCTGTCATTAGCATTGTGTGTTCATTATAAACTCATCCTCAGAATTAAAATGTGAATCATTTTCTTAATTAGGCATTATTATTTACAAGAACCACAAAATGGAAACTAAAGTTAGTCATGATTTAACAATGATGCTGTCACTTTTATTAGAGTAGCAATTAAAAGTGACAGTTTTTTAGGCAGACTAATTTTAGACTACGTTTTGTAATAAAGGGTAAAAAGTATCAAAAAGAATAGGAAATTGTGATGTCTACTAATGTTCAAAGAAAACCGTGTTCATTACTTTTAGTGTATTTGCTATAAGTGCCGCTTCAGTACACATCGGATACTTGCGACAAAGTGTATGAAAACAAACGACTTAAATCACACTTGCATATTATTTATTTTATTGCTCGTACACGTGAACCCGCACTGTAGATGTGTGAGTTAAGATGCTATGTTTGACGCCATTTTGAAGAGGTAGGCATGAATAACTTCTCATAATTATGAGAGAACTGTTTATCACATGGACCATGCTCACACCAGAGGGCCTAATTTGAAGTGGATGCTACAATCGAATCGCAGTTCCCTCCTTTTTACACGCGCTGTGTCCATTTCGTTAAAGCCACCCGGCACGGCCTATGGTAGTCGGTAACTTTAAGGTAACTGTCCGCCGGCGGGTATACTTACCTAATTAAAATAAAAATGTAATGTATTGTCGGCGCGCGACAACCCTGGCGGCTTGAGCCCCAAATTTCACCTCAGAATTTACTTTTGAAAGTACGAGTACTTAATGTTCTCTTATCTATCACATTTTAGGTAGGTATATACTTGACATTTGCAGTCAGCAAAACGAAAATATATTGACCATTACGACATAACTATAATTTCGAGTTCATGAGTTTTGATACTCTTTCATATCGGTCAGGAATCGTAAACCTTTGTGGGTCGTGAATGGATCAGCTCAATTTTATAGCCCACTATGGCTGAAACTGTATGCGTTTTATGGTCCTCCTGACGGCCCTGTTTGGTTGATAAGGTTTTAAGATTGAGAAGAAATGTGTCGTTGTGGACGTAAAATTTTCTTAATCTACATTATGATTAAGTAGATAGGAGGCTCAACTCTTCGTGAAGAGAACCAACTTAAATGCACAATATCTCTTCGTTCTCTACAGGCAGCTTTTACTTAAATGTTAAGCGTCACAGTGTCTCTATTTGACTATAATCTTCTGAGACCACTGTAATAGCTCATGTTAAGTGTGCTCATGTAGGTTTTGATGGTTCTGTGTCAAATTATTTTTGTGATAAAAAGTCTCGTCACGTTAATTGTGATAGTTATTCAATCAGCTCTTAAAGAGCTGATGTGGTTGTATGGACCTTTGGACCTGTGACACAATAAAAAAAATACTTTATGGCTTTTCTTGTGTTGCTCATATTAATTAGAAATAGCATACCATCAGTGCTAGTTAGTGACTTATTTCATAAAAAATACATAATCGTCATAAAATATTTCTGCAAGCAAACTGTTCTACGAAACTGAGATAAGACCTTCTGATCCTCACCTTAGAAACTTGCCGACCAACAAAGTTCTACCTGGATAATTACTTCTCCTTAACTAAAGTCACGACGGCAAACTCTTCAAATTACCACCAATCACTATGCACTTAAACTAACTGCAGGGTTCGTTAGCAATACAATGCAGTGAGGTAAGCAATGAAGTATCCACAAACTATCGAGAATTCGGCATGAATGTTATTCCGTGGGAGTGCCACGCTTCGGCATGAATAGGCCGGTTCGGCCGGAGTGATAGACCGGCCTCACAGACCGGCGTGAAGCAGCGCCTGCAATATGCGATATGTTTCGCTGAATAAGTGAGGGTCACTGTTGTTACGGGTGTATATGGGCGGCGGCAATAGCTTAACATCAGATAATTCATCTGGTCGTAATAAAAAAATAATAATAATGGGCCGGCTCGACCTGAATGATACCACCTTCTCTAGACAAGCAGCATGAAGCACTTGTGATGTACATCGCCGAGTGACAGAGGGTACTGGCCTAAACCGAGAGGAAAGGGAGTTGGAAGGTTGGCAACGCACTTGTGACTCCACTAATGTTGTTACATTGGCGTCGGCAATTGCTTACAATCTCTCTCTCTCACTCTCTCTCTCTATTTTTGGCATAATGGCACAGTAGACAGGGTGTATCTATGAACATTTACATCCCTTTAACCACGTGTTCTATCAACCATTCTGAACAACATTTGTTCAACAGTCGAAGAATTTCAAAAAATTTTTCGACTTCCCATACAAAATGTCCAAGTCACGTGACCGACTTTGTATGGAAAGATGAAAAAATTTTATGCGAATTCTGAAAAGTCATAGAACAAATGTTGTTCAGAATGGTTGGTAGAACACGTGGTTAAACGGATGTAATTGTTCACAGATACACCCTGTATTTGATCACCTTAGCCCATTGATAAGCATAGCTATGCATTATTCCTCTACCCAAAGGTTGTCTGGAAGAGATCGCTATTAGCGATAAGGCCGCCGATATTGTATTTGGAAATTACTATTAGCATTAAGTTCTGTAACGTGTTGTGCAATAAAGAGTATCTATCTATCTAACAAAGATTCTTCACTGAGTTTTATCTTTCTATACTACCACTCCAATTTGCTGGTCTCTCGCGCATAATGCCCCTATTTTGTTCCACAGTCGCAACTGCAGTTGCAGTAAATTGGCAAACGATGGCTCTAGTAAGCCTAATGGACTCAAACAACCACCGTTTTATAGAAGAAAAACGCTAATCTTCAAACAGATGGCCTAATTTGAAGCGGGTGTTACGACCGAATCGGAGTTGTCATCTCTTTCATACGCGTTGAGGGCGCTTTTGTTTGAATGCGACAGGTATATTCTCATTTGTTACTTGACGGCTTCATTATAAGCCACCAGGTTCTTGCCTTTCTATCTCTTTTCAAAGCCGTTTTCAATATTCGTTATTTTATTTACTGACTGACTTTTTATTATAGTCCGCGGCTTCTAACAATAGCGATGACCATTAGTTTGCGCACTTGCAAAAAAATAAGACTTTCTATTAAAATTGGTTTCTGCGCTTTCAAGGTCATCGTCAAGCTCACGTGCCGCAAACTTTACTCAATAAAATGTGAATATGGATAAATAAAATGTAAAATGCAACAGACAATCACAACTAACAACCTGGTCTCAAACTAAGGCAACCCCTGTACTATGAGTACCAAATGACTATAATTGACGATGGGGGCGTCAAAACAGAACACCTTAGAATCAGAAATCTTAGAAAGTGTAATTTCCTTAATTGACTTGACAGGGAATCGAACCCGGGACCTTTCGCGCTTCGGGCGAACACCTTAGACACGTCATCGAGGCCGTCAGGATAAATAACTTTATATTTTGTATGTGTACTTCGATCATATAATCTCTAGATTAGATAGGTACTACACTCTTACAAACTTTCAGTATTGCATGCATTTGAAAACTTGACAGCGCTGCAGCGGCGTGGTTGGCGTCGCAACCGCGACGATAATTAGAATTAATAAGACGATAAAATTGATTATTATATTGGTTAATTAATAAGACGATAAAATTGATTATTATATTGGTTAATTAATAAGACGATAAAATTGATTATTATATTGGTTAATTAATAAGACGATAAAATTGATTATTATATTGGTTAATTAATAAGACGATAAAATTGATTATTATATTGGTTAATTAATAAGACGATAAAATTGATTATTATATTGGTTAATTAATAAGACGATAAAATTGATTATTATATTGGTTAATTAATAAGACGATAAAATTGATTATTATATTGGTTAATTAATAAGACGATAAAATTGATTATTATATTGGTTAATTAATAAGACGATAAAATTGATTATTATATTGGTTAATTAATAAGACGATAAAATTGATTATTATATTGGTTAATTAATAAGACGATAAAATTGATTATTATATTGGTTAATTAATAAGACGATAAAATTGATTATTATATTGGTTAATTAATAAGACGATAAAATTGATTATTATATTGGTTAATTAATAAGACGATAAAATTGATTATTATATTGGTTAATTAATAAGACGATAAAATTGATTATTATATTGGCGTCCGTATAATTTAGGTTAATTACATTTAAACTTTTACGCCTAAATACTTAATGCTCTGTTTTACGACACTTGTTCACTTGCACACTGGCGAAATTTTAGTGAAATGTGTAGATACATACCTACATTTGTTGCTTCACGTATATAAAGTCCTATGTCCTTTGAATCAAAATCGGTCACAGATGCATACATAAGCGGCAGCAAGAGCTTACCACCAGGTGACTCGTCTTCTCATTTACCACCTATCACGTAAAAACCACGACTGCAAGCCTTTGGTCGCATCCCAAATATCGTCAAGTCGCAATGCGACGGATCATCGCTAGAACTCTAGCCGGAGAGAACACTACCTCACGCAAAAATCGTGTCCTAACCGCGTCTGCATTGCGTGTCTTTGACATATTTAACGTGGTTGAGTTCCAACTAAATGACTAGCGAATAAACATATTAAAGTATACATACAGATTGTATCGGTAGACATTTATATACCACTAGTGGCCCGCCCTCACTTCGCTTCGGGACCGGGATTCAGAAATGAACCAATAGATGGCGCTGTGTCTAATTACATCGCGCAAGCGTTTCGTGTTTTCGGTTTACGTATAAGCCTTGTCGTTGTCTATTGAAGTTATCTCTTTATAAATAGTATAGATTTACCATGTCTTCCTTCAGCTATTCTGAAAATCCTTACCTATTCTGGATTTTTTTGTAAACAAAACTGTTATTAAAAACACAAGCCTATTATTTTAAATATTACAATGCCGTCCTTATAGTATTTTACCAAGAAACTTTTTCTTTAAAGACACCAAAAAGAATTCATTACTTTTTATATCTACAAATGCACCCAATACATTTTCAATAATACAATAAGCTTTCAATTACAAAAACCGCTCGCATGAAAATCCAACTTTTTATTGCATTCTACCAACTCTGACCTCACATTTATGCTTTCATTTAACCAAAGACGAATTGGATTTCTCCGGAGAGTCCCTGCTGGGTTTACGACCCCTGCCTCAAGGGCGAACGTCACAATTTCACGTCATACTTAGCATTCCATACATTTCCGTTTTCCTTATTACCACTTATGGGAGTTATTTCCTTTTGAGTATAAACTATGCTTAGTCAATCGATGAGTGTATCGACGTGGTGAGTTGCGATTATTGAAATCAAAGACTAGGGCCTTGTTAACCACCTTTGAGTAAAGTGTCAAATAATGGGTCTTTGAGTAAAAAGTGGATCGGAGAAAATTGGCTCCTGGTATTTGTATTGAAAAAAATATTTAAAATAACTAGGCCGCGGACCAGGGGCCAATTTTCTCGGAACCCACTATACCTAATTAACTTACTAATTGACGTAAATTACTTGACACTTTACTCGGAGGTGGTGAACAAGGCCCTTAGACGTATTATGTATATCCACTTTAAAATCTACAGTAAAACTAGCCCACTCCCAAGCCTAAGTATCTAAGTAGCAATTGACTATTTACGTCACCAGATTTCTCTGTAGAAAGTGGAGTACGGACTAGGGAAGTGATCTGGGAACACATTTTGCATGAAATGAGGAGAAACGGAACATGATTGTAATATCTATTAAAAAAACATAAATATCCCACCAAAACGCAGGCCCTATGATAGATATATAAACCCCATATAAGTTTCGTTACTGCTTACTATTAGGTACCTTAGCTCAGCGACCCGAAGTCTGTTCGTCTGCCACGTATAAAAAAAAACGAAGTAGTAAAATTATGGAATTAAATAAAGCCTCTACATCAAAAACTGAGGCAATCGTATTCGTATTTATTATCCACATATTCCTTTAAGAAACTTTTACCGTCCACTTGCTAAAGCTATTTGCCACCTACTTCACCAAGTGGAACGAATTCTCACTTGTTTGCATGCGGGGTTGTATCAAAGAAACTAGTGTGGTATTACTTTTTGTGTACAGTATGTATATTAGTGTGTGCTTGATCGTCAATGTGTAAAGGATTTTCAATTTCACTGTTTGAGCTCTGATCCCTAGGGGTCTGATTGAAGTCTATTGGTTACATGGGAAAATATTGGCTTCATGTGGTATGTAAGGTATGTTATAACTGCGTCGGTGGCCCAGTTGGTAGTGAGTCACACTTTAAAGCGACAAAACTGCGCTTGGTGTACCGGGTTTATCCGCAGATCGAGTCAAAAATATGTACCTAAGTTTTTTCTTAATGTCAGTCCGTAGTCTGGAATTGGCGGTTTTGTACCCCCGTGCTTCCAATTGCGCCCGACTCCTCTTTCGGTCGTGTCACACTGGCGTCCCGTCTAATTATCAGGTTAAGGGAATAGAGAGTAAAGAGTACTATTTGCGCGCACACACTTGAAGCACTATAACATATTCTTGAGTACGTGGCTGATCGTTAAGGTCAGCTGCCGTAGCCGAATTGATTTAAGGATGTTATAATGATGTAATCTTGTTTTCGAGTTAAAGGGAATTAACAATATCGGATGTGTCGGTCATTAGGCCGCATGCGGGCCTCTCCCTTCTCTCTCTGAAGCAGTATGGCTTAGTACAAAATAAAGTTCACTTATCAGCCCTAGTTCAATCTTCTTAGGATTTAACGACGTAAGTGAACCAAACATTTTCCCGATACTTGAGCAAAACGAAATTTGTTCAGACAGCCACTATATCAGCTGGCCACAACCTGTCAAACATCCTCAATTGATATTCAACCTAATGTGTCGATTACGAGAGTCGATTGAAGAAACTTGTCATTTTTGTATAATTAATTGGTGAAATAAATATGAATAAATAGTTTAGTAAACTAGGTACTCTTACTCCACTGGCTCAGCGCCCCGAGACGAATCTTGGCCTCCGAAACAAGAGAACGCCACTTTTGTCGATCCTGCACTACTTGTTGCCATCCTTAGCCTGAAGTTCTTTCAGATCATTTTCGACCGCGACGTCATTCCAGCTATACCTAGTATAAGTAGGTATGTTTCAATAACATTTTCTCTACGCTACAAAGGCAAAGCCCAAAAGAAACAAACATCCATTGTTTTAATAAGTTATCAAAGCTGTCCCTAGAAATACACTTATAGTTCCTTTTTCCAGCATTACTTACTTGGACTTAAGAATCTTGAACAAAATATAATTGTGGTATAATGTATGTTTTGGGCTGTTTTGTAATGAGGGTAGAAACCTCACTAAGTAGGTATATTTTTATTTATGTTATAGCAATTCTTTGCTTCTTGGAAATTATTTCTTGGAAGGTTGTCGAGCCCCACCTGTACCCTACGATGAATTTTTAAGTGTATTATTTACTAAGTATACTTTTTCTTTTAAAAAGTTTAATAAGTATTTATAGCGTATGATGAATATTTTTGAATTATTGCCACGCTCCTTCTTAAAATGCCGGCAACGCATCAGCGATCTTCTATGATCTCGTAAATGTTCATGGGCGGCGGTGTTTACTTACCAGCAGGCGACCCGCTTGCTTGTTTGCCGCCTCTAGTATATAAAAAAAGAACACTCTTTTTACTATAATCCACAAGGATTACGATCCACGAGTACAAACTCGTAAGTGGTCCTTAGTGTACCTACATGCAGTGTGTAAGCAACGCACGTTACGTGCTACAGGGCCTGTACAGGTAAAACAAGGGGGAGCAGCGAGGCACATTCGGGCAAACGACTGACTTATCGATCAGTGTAAATGCTTAACGGTAGTTGCATTTCACTCAGTCATTAAGGCGCCTAACTTACATAAAAGCAAACTGGCCGTAACTGTTCCCCATCGATTTGCAAGATTGCTCGCGATTTCGAGGAACTAAACGAAAATAGAAGGAGCTATATTTTTGATTCATTCGCCTGGAGTCGAGCACTGGAGTGATTTTCGATCGTCCGAAATTCAGCTTTTTTGAATCACTCGACTGCATCGAGCGACGGAGCTCCGTTACCCACTCGTACGTCGTAGCTAGTCAAGTGACTCCAAGCAAGCGATATTATTAAACGTCTAAAACCAATTGAAACTCAATATTTTTTTCGAATTTCGGACATCCAAGAGAAATGATACAAAAAAACGAACAATCGGATCGTTCGACTTGCAAGACGGACGTCGCATGCGACGTATTCCACATTTAGTTTCACGAGTGAATCAAAAATACAGCTCTTGGTTTCGTTCGCGACATCCACTTGTGAAATCAATATCAATCTTTAAATCATAAGCCATTTGCCCTCTTGAAGGCATTAAGGGGGCGGACATGGGGCGAACGCGTGAGTGCAGTATTAAAACATTGACAGAACATATTTCAAGGAATCCTCCGTGGACTTGTTCTGTACTAACAAGATAGGTACTTCAAAATTTATTGGTAGCAGCTACTTTCCTTAGAACATTATTTCTACTCGTTGAAAAATTTGCACAACCTTTTAGATTCCCGATACGTAAATTGCAAAGGAACACGTCCGAACTTGTATGGAATTTCTTCTCTCGATCTTTCTTTAAACTTCGATCTCCTCGATCAATCTTCTTTCGACTAAGTACCCAAAACATCTTAAAATTAGATGGATATCTGCAACACCCAGTCACAGGTTTAGGTACACATTTGCCGCTAGTAGGTAGGCTATTCAGTCGCAACTACTGGTTTTTGCAATTTTATTAAATACCCTAGATCAGCACATGTATTTTTCAAAGTCATGTTTTATTTTTCCAGTCATTATCTTTTTTATACTTTTACTTTTGGTTTTCAATTCTTGTTTTTCTTCTTAGTTAGGCAAGTTCTATGATAAAGGCCTTTGGCCCTGCAGTGGGACAGTATAGGCTGATACTTTACTTCACTTTTAGTTTTTCTTCTCGTGTCTTCTTCTTAGTCGTTTTATCATGACGGTTATTTTTCGAGCCAGATTACATTTGGCCATCAATTGCGATCTATTGCGCACCTCAACACCACCTGGCAATTTGTTAGAAGGGTACTTCTTGTGTAAATAAAAAAAAAACATTTTTTCACAATTATACTCTACAGTACCTACCTTCCAGAATATTCACCAGAATGTTCACCAGAATATTCCTACCTACGTGTACGAATATTCTGGTCAGTCGACTTTTCTAAAGCTGAATAACTCGTACACTTTCAAACGTTCCGCTGTTTCCAATACGGGAGCCACAGCTTAACACTAACCGCTGAATTGTAAATGAGATCGAATGGATCATTTTACTTGAATTTGTTTATCTGATTCGTTCATTAGATTGTTACGGGGTTGAGGTTGTAAACAGCCAAGTTACTAAAACTCAATTGAAAATGAAAGGTTTATTAAGATTGATTTGTAAGATTTGAAATTTTAATGACAATGCAAATTTGTATGGAGCAGTGGCGACTTTTTTTATTTGCTGTGACACCCTCCGAGTATTGTTTTTTTATGTTTAAAATAATGTAATAAATAACATTGCTCTAATCTCAATCCGAGCCAAGTTAATACGGCCAACTTCCAGACTTAAGGCTGACTCTAGGAATTTGTCAACAGAAAAACTTAGGTAAGTAGGTACATTCTTGGCCTGACTCGGGGATTGGACCCGGGAATCCAAGCGTAGTCGACGCTTTAAAGTGGCCATCGAAACAGTGGTTTGGTAATAGCCTTCAACCCAACCGGGCGCACGATCTACGACTTAACGTACTTTCCGAGGTACAGTAGTACCTACATGACCGCCAACTTCCAGACCTTGGGCAGACTCTCTTGCTCAGACTCTCAGAATTTTTCAACAGAAATAGAAGTACTCTTTTTTCAATTTATATAATGTCAAATATTATTTAAGCTGATTCGGAAAGTCCATTTCTACCGAGAAGAAAACCCGGGACCCCAGGCGTATGCGTCGCTTTAAATTTAGCATCAACACAAAATAATGGACTGCACCACGTATACTTCAATTGGGATTTGTAATGCACGATGAAATTGGTCATTACTTGATAAAAGATGCCAACAAACCATTAAAAGATAAGTTAAGCTATTGTAGACTTCCATAAACAAATTCTAAGCTTCACTTTTGTTAGTAAAGACTTAACGACGTGAGATTTTATCCAAGGAAAATGCTTATATTTTTAATACGGAGGGCATTAACTTCGTTTTGTTGGTTTAGATCAGTGGTTCCAAAACTTTTTGGAATGAAGGCTCATTTGATTTAAGGACACGTCTATTTCTGTTTATTCCACTGGCTAGACATTGTACAGATAAACAAGAAATTTCTTTCGAGATTTTGGGAAAAATCTAAAATCGTATATATTTATTTTCTTTTACCTAAAACCCGCGGGATTATTTTTGTTTGCTCAACACACAATATTTTATTGCTTTCCACAATTTGTAATTACAATAGGTGTTAACTAAATCAAAAAAATCAATCGCTCAAGGTCTTATTAGTTGCTTAAATAATAAATACATTGAGACACATTACATTATATTGTTCTGGCGTAAACTGAGGTATTCCTTCGTAATTTATGGAAACCGAACGAAGAAACCACAAAAACCCAGGTCCAACTCAAATCTGTTTCATCAACATTTTTTTTGTATTGGTGCGGTATAGAACTCGCGACCCTTGCATCTCAACCGACGCTCAAACCACTGCACTGCGCTAAACGGATCATCAGGATGGCTCCACGAGGTTCTTATGGAGAACTGAAGGAGAGTTTTTTTTTTTTTTGTTTGTTTTAGTTTATTTTATTTTATACTTTTTCTTTTTGTTTAGTGTTCTGTATTTTCTTGGGTATGTGTGAATGGTCTGTATTATATATGTGTGGTGGTGTCCAGAGTAATAACTTGTTCTTTCTTTTCTTTCCTTCTTAAAGGGACCACCACTCGGTCCAGTGGACCACCAGTTAGGAACCACTGGTTCATACCCCTCGGGTTCAGTCCTAAGCAAATGTTTGTGGGAAATTAAGCCGGCGCTCAATAGAGAGTACGACAATAACTAATACAGGGTTATTCTGAAAACCCTAACTGAATTTGGACAGTGGCTTCTACGCATTGTATTTAACAACACTCCGAAGAACAATGGTAAAATTGTTAAAATGGAGACTAAGCATTTTAATAATAATATTGTAGAAGTTTGTATTATTACATGCAATTTATAAGATTAGTATCCTACAAGTTGGCTGAGGTGGACACCCCAGGGGTTTTGGTTGGGTTAATTAGTAAGCACCACTTTGTCCCCCACAAGTGACAAGATGATGGCCTTGATAGTCTCTCCTAAGAAAAAAAAATTGAGAACTTGACTATGGGCAAATTTTCTACAGCGGCGCGTCGTATATAAATTGCCGCGGCCGGGCAGAGATGAAAAATATTTTATTTGGAAGACTTTATACCTGGGTCGAGACCTAACTTTTGAGGTAGTCCTTAAATCTAATATTCTTCCAATAACCCAGATAATGTTCACTTTAGGAGCTATATTATAAGTTTTTGAGTTAAGAGACTGACTCATTTTCCTCCACTTCCCAACAAAAGATTGTATATTAATATTATAATCATGCTTATCATATTATAATTTAATCGTTATGATGATAGGAAACCTAATAAAAGCTTACATTACATAATATTTTGAATGGCCTCGTTGCGGGAAAAAATCTCATTAAGAATATGAAAGACCAACTCGCTTTTGTCCTCAAATGTACAATTATGTCAACAAAGATGTTTATAAAACGGCTTAGATTAAAATAAGTTTAATGCTTGGAAGTAATTTAGTTTTTTCATTTCGCTGTTGTTATCACAGATAATGAGTAGGTACCTACCTAATAAATATGTAATTCAAAGATGGTGGAATCTATTTGCGTCAAAATAGAAATACCTATTATGATCATTACATACCACAAAGAAACAATATTTTTTATTTCTCAAGCCACGTATGACTGAGCCTTCGGCATGAATGGGCCTGCAATGCATAGGCATCAAGTCATCGCTGCTATGGTGGTATAGGCGTCACCACGCTTGTCTAATGCGGATTTCGGAACCCGATTTTTGTTCGGAAAATTAGAAACATTCTTGTCCCAACCAAAACACCTAAGAAGCTAAAAAAACATTTTAAATCGTATTTGGAGTAAGTTGAAAAAACAAAATATACAGGTGGTAGGTAATTGTGGGAGAGCCATGCTTCGGCATGAATGGGCCGGCTCGACCGGAGTGATACCACTGCCTCACAGAAAACCGGCGTGAAGCAGCTCCTGTGCTGTGTTTCGCCGAGTGAGTGAGGGTACCGGAGGCCCATCGGGGGGGAAGGGGATAAAAGGTTAGCAGCGCACTTGTGACTCCACTGGTGTTGCCTGTGTCCATGGGCGGCGGCAATTGCTTACCATCAGGTGATCCGCATGCTCGTCCGCTACCGCTACCTATCACATAAAAAAAAGGTGTACATTTAGATGCCATAGGGACGAGAACCTTCGTAAAAATGCCCAACAGACAGGTAAAATACAGAAGATACCGCAAACCTGCGGGCAGAAAATTAGTACCTACCTAGTATCATTATCTTTTGTGATTACAAAAGCGTTTCGCGTGAGAACGCTTCATGCGACAACGCTTAGCGAGTCAACGCGCGTATATAACTAATCTGAAATTAATCTTAGAGATAATGCGAAACACTTGTGCAATGTAATCAATGCCCAACGCCATTTATAGGTACAGTTTGGAATAGTTCCAGCGGGATCTTAGTATCCCGAGGATGAAAATTAATATAAGTAAGAGCCAGTGATGCTAAGCGAGCCTGTCATATGGTTTGATGCAGAATACGAAGAAGTTGTTTGTGGCATCATCCTAATTTTATAGGCCAAAACCTACCTATGTTTGGAAGCAGAACAATAGCTATATAATTCTGTCTTAATACAAGATGTTGGTAGCCCCGACTCAGAGCAAAGATCTCATCGGTTCCAACGTCTGGGTCTCATCGCATGTCCAATACGTATTCAAGCCGCACCCGCCGGTTGCGACGACAATTCGTAATTCAAACCGTATTACATTTCCGTTCAAAGCAGAAATAAGGTACGAGTATAATACTCGTACAGTCATCTTTCACTCTATGAACGGAAGTTGAAATATCCGAAATGTTTATAAACTGACGGTAACTTAGTCAATCAGGAGGATTGGCTACAATATTTTTTACGCTGTCTGATTTCTAATAACGTCTTGGTGTCTTTAGAGTAAATTATTTAAACATTTTTTTATAAAGCGAAAAATCGTATGACGTACCTATACAATTTTTTTCTTCCCACAAGACAATTATTATAAGTAGCTGTATATTGCAACCCGAAAAAGTGAAACGCTTGCGCGGTGTAAGCGACACTCAGCTCCACCTATTGCTACAATTTGGAACAAATAAAGTCCCAAAACGATAGTGGCCTGCCTTTCGTTCACAGAAATATAAGTAACTATCATATTTTAGCGTTGCTTACAGGGGCAACTGAACATCATTAGCATAAGTTAACAAGGATGTGTCGTCACCAAAGACAAGCATCGTCCATTTGGTCTAATAGAAAGATTTATAAAAGGCATTAAAATATCACGAGCAACGTGTGATATATTTTATAGATGAACCATAGGTAAGTGGAGCGATGTTGTTTGTTGTTTATGATATATTGGAACTTAAGCAAGCGTGTGAACACTTCACATAAATCTTTGCTTTGCAAGTTTCTTGGTGATTTATATAACTTGAACTGTAAAGAAAAATAAAGTCTTGATATTTTCAACCGTAAAATGAAAAGTTTCAAATTTGTGAACTTCACTTGATTTAGGCTTTAAAAGATTAGAGAAGGAAAACCGAGGATATAAGGAAAATGAAGGCTGCTAGGAAGTTGATAAGATACAGGTTGTATCGATAAAAATATATCTCTTTTTATACCCTACCAAGTGGAAATTTTACGTTTTCTTTTTATTCTCAAATTATTTTAAGTAACAAAAGACAAATAATTAAATAATTAGGTGCCTTTGACATTATGAAATGTAGTTTTATTTTTAAAAGTGGTTCTTTATGATTCTCTAATTGTGTTCCTCATAACAAGGATAAATGCAAAATAAAAAAAAATATTGTCAAATCGGGCATGATAGAACGGCCCGACTATATTTGGATTAAATTCGGTCTCATTTTTTTATGTGATAGGTGGCAGACGAGCAGACAGATCACCTGATGGTGAGCGATTGCTGCCAATAGACACCTGCAGCACCAGTAGAGTCACAAGTGCGCTGCCAACCTAACCCCCCTTTTGTTTGCAAATGGAAGGAGGGGCCAAATATTTATCTAGGTACTTTTAATAGTTGTAAATTGTAATTGTGAATCTCCAACACAGGTTTTTAATAAATAAATTTACAATGCTTACATTCCAAGCGTACGTATATTAAAATTAGCTAATTAGTTTGCTAAAGCGTTTCTTTGTTTTAGATTAGCGCAAAGCTTTCCCAACAAAAGTTAAATTGCTTTCACGAGTACAAACATGCACGGTACATATAGTTGAAAGTCGACTACTAGAATTGTTTATTCCCTCATCACAGCATTAATTACCTTGCACTAATGAGTGTAAACAATTATTGTCCTCTATACTCTTAATACTGTACTGTAGTAGTATAAGGTGATGGTATCGGTTTGAAATATCCTTTATTGCTTTTCTGATATCAATAGGTTAGTGCACTTCTTAACTAAGACATTCTGGGAGCATATTCCCTCCAAGTCGTTGCTATAACGTGAGGTCTGGACCCTCCTTACTATATTCTTCGCGGTACTATAGTTCAAATCGGAATGCGCTCCCGAGAGCGTGTCTGTTTATTTTTCAATGCATAACAGATTTCCATTATAAAATCAGCCATAAAGTACTATAGGAGTCTACTATCGTTACAATACTTATCAAAGCGGACTGCCTCAGTGATAGCACCTTAAAGCGTCAGCTGCACTTGAGGTCCCTGGTACGATTTTTTACAAAATTTGTACCTGAGTTTTTCTGTTGAAAAATTCTCAAAGTCAGCCCGAAGTCTTTTTTTTTATGTGATAGGTAGCATAATTATGAGCAGGCGGATCACCTGATGGGAAGCAATTGCCGCCGCCCATGGATACCTGCAACACCAGTGAGGTTACAAGTGCGTTGCCAACCAACCTTTTATCCCCTTCCCCCCGGGTGGGCCGGTATCCTCACTCTGCCTCTGAAAGCACGTTAAGCCGTTGTTCCTGCGATCCCTCTTTGTTCGTGTCACACTGTCCTATCGAAATATGAGGGTAAGGGAATAGAGAGGTGCTAGTACCTGTGTTTGCGCGCACACTTACGCACTATAGGTAATTTTCATCGTACGTGGCTGATAGTTATATCGATAGATTTCGATAGGTATGAGGCGAATCAAGATGGATCAGGTGCAGGACCAGCGGGTTAACGCGCTTTCCTGGTACAACTTTCAGACACGTACGAAGGATATTTAAAGTGCACAAGTGTGCGCGCATACACATGTGCACTCTCTATTCGCTTGGACGCCTAAGCCGAATCTTTTGGAGGATTAGGTATTATTATTACTTATATAATCCGTTATTTGGACAAACTTTTATAAATGTGATTTATTTGCTTCCGTTCTCATCATCTAGATTACAAGCTTTAGAAGGCTTCCTTTTCATAACTTCCTAACTTCCTTATGCCACAGATTATCTCATAATTACACGGGATAACCCAATAACATAATCATGCACATTATACAAAATATAACAGCGTTGTATAGACATCCGAATCTTCAAGAAACGAGCTTATATATACCTTCCTAAAGGGCCGGCAACGCATCCGCACACCTTCTGGTGTAGCTGATGTCCATGGGCGGCGGTGTTCACTTACCATCGGTGACCCGCTTGCTCGTTTGCCTTCCTATTCTATAAAAAAAAAATTAAACATCATTTTGTGCTTACACTGTAAAATTAAAGCTGCAGAATATCTCCCTCGTACTTTTTACTCGACCTTCGGGATCTCACCTGGCATTCAGTTTTAAACGTTCTCCAGTAAAATTTACTACCCCTGTACCGTGTAAATGTTCTTACAGCGTAGGCTCGACGAAATAAAAAATATGCGTACGTAATAAAATGTTTCAGTAGAAGTAAGTATCATCCCACAGAATCGTAAAAAAGCAATCCTTTTTATACCTAAATTTTACATTTATATGCTTTAAATGTTATACTAAGTACTTATGTGTTTCAAGGCCAAAATATGCTAAAACTATGTCGTAATACACATACTCTACGCTGCCAACATTTTACGAATGCATTTTTTTTGAGAATGTCTTTTAAAAGAAAATTTGACCACTGAATTTGAATCGCATTCATACTCGTATGTGACTAGTCACATAGCCACATCACATCAATATTATATAAGTGGCTTCATCATCATCATCATCAGCCTGTTGCAGTCCATTGCTGGACATAGGCTTATCAATAAATTCGCCACTTTGTACGATAAATAGCTTGTTTACTGTTAAGAAATGTTTAAAAAAATGTACTGCATTTAGAAACTTTAGAATCGAATATTCAATTTCTTGTTTAATCAAAAGTAAGCAGAATCTTTGATTACTTAGTTGATTGTTTGTATCGAAATTCAAAACAATTCAATTTTGATATTGTTCTTAGGGATCATCTGAAATTGAGAGATAAGTAGACTCCAAACCTTACAAACGTTATTTGTTTTCTATAAAATACTTAGTATTTGCTTGTAGGTAAATATTTTAACGGGAAGGTTTAAAAATACATCGGTGTTTTCCAACAAACAGTATCTGTGCTCAAGCTTTACATCATGAAATAAAAACCCGCTTGCTAAAAATGTTTATAAAGGAGCACATTGTAAGTGCCGCAACGAAGCGAAATTCACGAAAAATATAAAAAATTGTTTACCCATCATAAAAAATCCGAAGTAAACCCGTGCCATACTGCGTCATCGCGAGCGAGTCATAACTGGCACGATTGTCTTTTTGTACCCTAATTCAACCCTTGTCATTCCCGGTGATATCTGCGCAATTTCGACCGGGGACTTTTGGACCGAAACTATTTTTTGAACAAACTACATTTTCTGTGAAACGTTCGTGATAAAACGCTTTTTGTGCCCATTGACTTTGTCAAGTATGATTAATAAATTTACTTATTTTAGACAGCTCAATCTGGTTTTGATATAAGATGGGTCTGTTTTACACTTTTACGTTTTGCACAATGTTTTATTATTTATAGTGTGTATAAAATATACTTGTAGCAGTATTTTAACTAAAAATAATAATAATAGGATTAATTTTAAACCACCAATTGGTTGGAAATGCCACTAATAGAAATTCCGTTGAAGCATTTGACAAAGTACAATAGCGCAATCTCATCTTGACTAATTACGAAAACACGGTTGACTGATGAGACATGAGATTGATTAAGAATTGATAATGGCAGCAGGTGGCCAATGTCAAAGGCGAAAGAGAAATCTTGTCTGATTATACAGATTGCGGGTGGTGTCACACAGGGTTGCGTCTTGACACCTCTACTGTTTCATGTTACCACCAAATGAATGTCTGATTTATTTCTAGAGCATTCATCAATGTACGCTTATTCATTGATCATGCATATTATGTAAAGTATCAGCCTGTATCTGTCCCACTTCAGGGCAAAGGCCTTCATCATAGAAATCAAGTCATCTTTACTATGATGGGATTAGGCTTTTAACCACCAGATTGGTGACCACAAACCCGAGCTATGTTTGAAAAATACGAAACATACTTTTGCTCAACCCAGGAATCGAACAAGATTAAACTTAAACCTCTAGACAAACGGGGCGATATAAATATTTTTTGTAAGGTAAGTAACCTTACTTACCTTAACCTTACTTACCTAAAACCTAAAAACCAATAACAACAAAATTAAATTACCTAATTTTGTTAAGTAAGGTAAGATCCTATTCAATTATGATTATTCAAATAACAACAATTACAATTCAAAACGCACTCTATACCAAGATTGAGTTTACCGAGCAAATTCAAGCGAGATGGTTAACCCTTATCAAATCCTCTAATGATTGTTCTTTGTTACCCCAAAAATATAATACATTTACTGTACGCAAGTTGACCGTAACGGGCAGGTTTCATTAAATACATTATTTATCATATAAAATATTTTAGCCTTGATTTTTCTAACCAGACTTTTCAATTTGAAACCTTTTAGAAATTGTCGTTAAGATTTTCGAAACTACAGAAAACATTAATTTATCAAAAAACTTTAATTAAGTATGTGGTTAGATGCACAGATTAAAAAGTAGACTAAAAAATACTAAGCAAATACTATTATTCAAATGTGAAGAACAAATACCTAGATTTGTTTCTCTGAAATACGACTGGTTGGTATCAGGTAGGTATTTACTTACTTACCACTGGCTCAGCGACCCGAAACGAGATCTTGGCCTCCAAACTTGGGCCCATAATATTACGGAGGACCTTTCTTTCCCTTCTGTGAGGCAGTGGTATCACTCCAGTTTCATGCCGAAGCGTGGCTCTCCCAAGGTACACGGTACATGATACAAACATACATTGGATTGCAAAGGTTCAATAAAATAATAATAATAAGTATAATAATAGTCTTACAATTAGTGCTTATTTATAAAAAACTAGTGGCCCACCCTCACTTTGCTTCGGGACACGGTCAGTCATTCCAAACTGAAGCGATAGATGGCGCTAGGTGTCGGTTACATCGCGCTAGCGTTTCGTATTTTCGGTTTACTTAAAGCCTGATGGTTGTCTATAGAAGTTATCTCTTTATAAATAGTATAGATACTAATCAATTCAGACTTTAAGTTACATGAATACTTCAAAAAGTTAGTTAACGATCAAAGATTCTCCAAAGTTACAACACAATCGTTAAGTGTTGTACCTAATAATTTGTTGAGACACTCTCTCGGTATCAGGAAATAGGAGGCGACAAGTCGTCAAATCCTCCTAGAAACTTCCTAAGAACAAATGGCTGGAATTAGGTGCTTAATGCCACTTAAGTTGGCGAAGTTTCGTAAAGTAGTTAACGGTTGCTGGCTGTCCAGAGAGTGAGATGTAGGCGAGAGCGGGTGAGAATTTGCAAAAAATATAATTTAAAGATAAAAACATCTATTTGTTACGCACACACGACACACATAGGACAAATATACAAAACAGGCTGGACAACAAAAACATACTTACTCAACAAAACTAAAAAAGAAAGATTTTATACCTCATTAGTCGTAAAACGAATTGACTTTCAATCTACAGTCAATCAACTCAAATATAAAAATATATCTTACTTGCCGCTAACAAACTAAAGGGACATGGCTTTAGGTAAGCGTGATGATAAAGCCTAATCTCATTATAACAGCGATGGATTAATTTCTATGATGGAGGATTCTATTTGACACTTAACTGTACTGTACTTACCGCAACGGAACTCTTCATAGCGAATCCGACCCGAACTTGGCCGCTTTTGTCCGTGTGGTATGTCATCTGGTACTCAAACTAGGGCAACCCCTGTACTATGAGTACCAGATGACGATAACTAACTGGGGGCGTGAACCCAGAACACCCAGACCCAGAGAAAACTTAGAAAATGTAGTTTCCTAAATTGATTTGCCCGGGAATCGAACCAAGGACCTTTCGCGCTTCAGGCGAACACCTTAGCCACTGCGCCATCGAGGCCGCCCGAAAAGGAGTAAACAGTCGTGAGCGGCTGTTAAAGACTAAAGTGCGACCTCCAATCACACGACGTAAACTAAAAACTTATGTACCCCTGGGAAACGCACCCGGGTCTAATCCATGCGGTGTCTGTTCAGACTGATTTCGATTTACTTAGTAGGCCTTGATACCAATATTTGCTCATTGGTCTATCTGTGTTTACTGGCGGCCCACTTGGCAAACATTCTCAAAGAATTTCTCAATACTGAGTATACAGGGTGTAAGGGTAAACATTTCCAAAAGTCGTAGAACAGAATATGTTCAGTTATATGGTTGCTAGAAGAGGTTAAATCTGTGATCATAGAAACTTAAGTGAACGCCCCTTTGGTCTAGTGGTTTAACGTCGTAACGCCCAGACAGCAGACACAATGGAAAATCAATTGTTTTATGCCTTTTAAAAGGCTATTGGGCCTTACGACGTTAAGTACCAGGCCATGATTTCGGGGACCTGGATCGAGCAAAAAGTATGTTTAAAATTTTTCAAACATCAGGTTTCTGATCACAAATCTAGGCTATGGTGTTGATTAAGCTTAATCCCATCACAGTAGCGATGAGTTGATTTCTATGATCGAAGCCTTTGTCCTGCAATGGGACAGAAATAACTTACTACGACGACGACACGAGAATTCGCCACTCCGCTCTATTCTCAGCCACCTTTTGCCAATCCCTCCTTTGAAGGTGACCAAGATCCTTCTTGACCTGGTCCATCCAGCGGTATCTGGGGCAATGGGCGGTAATGGGACAGAAATATAGGCTGATAACTTAATCTTCACAGCTCTAGTTACTATTACTGCTGAAGTTTATTAGGATCTAGGCAGTTATAGTATTACTGTAGAGGGGCCTCTTTACGATCGAATTGAGGATCTCACATCTGGCGATAACGAGGAGTAACTCGGAAGGTGCCTCTTTACGACTGATCATTAAAGTAGGTTATGAATTTGCTGCACGTTACACTGTGACTTAGTTTTTACGTGTGAATAATATTAGTTATGTAGAAAACTCTTTTGAGTTGGTTGCTCTCTATAACTCTGCTCCTGGTTCAGCTATTGAACAGTTATATAACATCATACATATTTTTATGTGATGTGCAGTTGTCAGATTTAGGTGTACAATTAAAGATAGATAGACTTTGTTTTAAAAATTCAGTACTTTCTTAAGTTCTGATTTTTCTGACATTACAGAAATTTAATTGACGGAATCTTAACATGGACACGGCGCATTTAATATGTTTACAAATTCAATAAAAATAAATAAAATTCTCCAACCGATATTCGGCTACGGCGAGCAATCGAAAGATATAATTATTATAGTGCTTAAGTGAGTGTGCAAAAACAGGTGCACTCTCTATTCTCCTATTCTTTAAATTTTATGGAACACTAGTGTGATACGACCGAAGAGAGATCGGGCGCTGGACCAACGCCTAAACGTACTTTCCGAGGCACGGCGCGACGGTACAGTGGCCAGCACATCAAGTTACTACAATCTGTCAAATTTCCTCAGTTGATATTGAACCAAACACGTTTGACATAAAAGTGAGGTTCGATTGAAGAAATTTGACAGATTGTAGTAACTTGATGTGCTGGCCACCGTACAAGACCGCCAACTTATTTCTAGACTTCCTGCTGATACTGAGAATTTCTGAACAGAATAACTCCTACATGGTAGGTACAAATTTTGCGGATTGACCCCGGGACCCCAATCGCAGCCGTCATTTTAAAGTAACTACCGAAAATGTATTTTACATGTATAGAATATTTCCGAAATTTCGAATTCCCGCTGGCATTTCCACACTAATATAATGTTTAAGGACATTGAACCTATCCAATCACAGGTGATGAGGGTGAGACAAGCAGAGGTATTAATGATAGAAAGCGATTGCCATCGCCCATAGACACGCATAACCAAAGTTAATCTATACTATTTATAAAGAGATAACTTCAATAGACAATGACAAGGCTTATAGGTAAACCGAAAACACGAAACGCTTGCGCGATGTAATTGGACACAGCGCCATCTATTGGTTCATATCTGAATTACGGTCTCGAAGCGAAGTGAGGGCGGGCCACTAGTAAATGGATAAATCTAGAACGGTCTCAGACACCCCAGTTGGCTGGAACAATTCGTAATATTGTTTTGTTTTATTAGCCACGTCACTGACCTATTTATCCCGAAGGTCCGACGGGCCAGTGTTAAATTAAAAAAGTTTCAGTTACGCCTCTTACTATAGTTCAGTTTAGATGAAAATGGAAAGCACTGAGATTTACTAACGGTACAATGACTTTGTTTTTCTTTTTCGTGGTTATTGGCAAAACGTTGCGAGGTACCTATTAAAGTTTTATCATATTATAGTGGCTCGCCCTCACTTCGCTTCGGGACCGTAATTCGGGAAAGAACCAATAGATGGCGCTGTGTCCAATTACATCGCGCAAGCGTTTCGTGTTTTCGGTTTACCTATAAGCCTTGTCGTTGCCTATAGAAGTTATCTCTTTATATAGTACCTATAGAAGATCGTATAGTCCACCGCATCCAACAATAGCGATGACCGTTAGCTTGCGCACTTGTAAAAAAGAAGACTTTTTACTAAAATTGGTTTCTGCGCACTCAAGGTCATCGCTATTGTTGCCGCAGTCTATACATGCAGTCGCAGCCGTGGTAGGCCCCCACTAGTGAGGGTTGCGGGAATTCCTTGATTGCGGGTGGCACAAGGCCGATCTGTATGGAGAACATTGGGGGAGGCCTATATCCAGCAGTGGACGTCTACTGGTAGCTCATGATTATCTGCTGAGCTCAGTAGATAAGAAGGTGCACATAAAGGAAAGGGGGTCGAAGGTTTGAATCAAAGCACCGTCTCTACTTTGTGGGAAGCCTATCAAGGCTACGCTACACGGCTTTTACTGAAGGACCATTCCACCCCAATGGCTAAGTACTGTAACGATGGTAAACTCCTTTGGTACTGGCCGCCGTTTATGGCTGATTTTATAATGGGAATCTGTCATGCATTGAAAAATAAAGAGACACGCTCTCGGGAGCGCATTCGGATTTGAACTGTAATACGGCGAGGAATTTCAAAATCCGGGTCGAGCAAAAAAATATGTTTCGAATTTTACGAACATAGCTCGGGTTTGTGATCACCAACCCGCATTAGGCAAGCGTGGTGATTAAGCCTAATCCCATCATAGTAGCGATGACTTGATTTCTATGATGGAGGCCTTTGCCCTGCAGTGGGATAGTAAATAGGCTGATACCTACCTACCTACGGCGAGGAATAGAGTAAGGAGGGTCTAGACCTCACGTTATAGTAGGGCTTGGAGGGAATATCCTCCCAGAGTGTCGTAACTAGAGAGTGCACTAGCCTATTGATTTCAGAAAAGCAATAAAGGATATTTCAAACCGATACCGCCACTTTATTGCCACAGTACCTATCTGTTCTACTCGCAATAGTTAGTCTACTGAGCTACCATCCTGATATCACTAACATTCTACAAAAAATCTTATTTTCCATTTTCTCTCGGCTTAAAAAGTAACCTTGGGACGAGTAAAGCATTTAATAAATACCTCAAGGAATACTCCTAATAGAAAGAAGATTTATATTTCAATACCGTTTATCGGAATTGAAATCTAGCCGAAACGCAACGAGACGATATTTATAGGTAATAAATCACGGTTTCTCCCGAAGGACTCTTCTCGAGTGCTGTGGCAATTTTTTCGACCGTGTCAGATGCATCGTGGGCACTTTTGAGAGATCGCTCCTTGAAATGGGGCCATGAAATTAGCAATAAAAATATATATTCCCGCATTACAGCTGTCGATTCGTTGATGAAAAAGGTAGTTATCAATCAAATAATCGACAGCTATAACGCTTGTAGGTGTCTATGTAAACCTCTACCATAGAAAGTCATGAATCCTGGTTCTTTTTCCTTGATAAATATGCACTTAAATCATCGACACATCATTCGGATGGAACTCATCCTGATAATGATTATGATGACAGAGAATTTCTCGTGGTTTGTGAGAAGATCGTGGGATCCAATCCCATCAGAATGTGTCGAGGATTGAATGCTGTATTTACTAATTGCAAACATTGATATTTTCTAGGTACAAAATACCCTTTATAAAATCATATCGCGTCACATCTGGACAGATCTTACTTACTTACTACGCTGGCTCCGCGATCCAAGGTGGGTATTGACCTCCGACATCAAATTTCGTCATTTTGTTCGGTCCTGTCCTAATACCCATGAATCATGCACTACCACTACTAACAATCACTGGACATATCTAAGGGCCTCGTTCACCATCTCTGAGTAAAGTTCCAAGTAATTTTCTTGTCAATTAAAGTGGATTCGAAAAAAAATGGCCCCTGGTCTTTGTACTGAATAAATTATTTAAATTGTTAACTAGACGGCGAACCAGGGGCTAGTTTCCTCCAAACCCACTTAAATTGTGGAGTAAATTACTTGACACTTTACTTTACAGAGATTAAATATCGCCCGTTATTTTCCTCTCATTTCCTGGCCCTTGTATCCTTGTATCTTATATCCAGTTTCACGCCCTCGGGTCTTGATTAATTGCCTGCATTGCTCGTACGGAGTTTCCTCTTAACATGGAGTGGTTCTGCGTTTTTGTGTCCGCCACGCCTTTGTAGTGTTCGTGTCATCAGCATAATAAGCATTCAGTTATTTTGATTATGACGACCAATCTCAACTATTGACCGTAGCATGTGTGTTCAGGTGTAAAAGCAAAAACAAATGCACACTCATTGGTAGGGCGGTGATGTTGTGTACCTTGACTATACAACGAAGGCATAACAAACTTTAGGGTGCGAGCCTTCTGCTCCCCACAAGCCCGGTGACTCTGTACAAAACAACACACGTAGGTTGACAGAACCGACAGACCGACAAAAAAAGGCATAACAAACATCCAAAATACGTATATGTTCTCTTGTAGGTTTCATGCATACTAGAAAAGACAACTGTGTGGACAGTAGGCCTAACAGATGTAGTGAATCTATGACTTATATCGGTAGCAGCATTCATCGAAAAGATATGTAGTCAGCCTGGTCTGAAAATTAGCTTTCTAGTACCTACGTACTAGAAAGCTAATTTTCAGACCAGGCTGACACTGGCCATTTGCGGCCCAACCTTGCGTGTAAGTCTCCTATAAAACACCAATTTAAAAGTAAACAAACGCTAATTAAATCTCCACGAACCCTAAAAACGAATTTTCCTCCATCAAAGAGCGAATAACAAGATTCGGCCAAAACGAGACGTCAAGTGAAAGCCCAACAAATCCTCACAAAAACTGCCCGATCTAATGAGGAAAAACGCGAGGAAGATAATGACAGAAACCATTTCATGCCCTTCGCTCTGCCCTTCCACGTCCGCCCTCGACGCCCTTCGGATGGCACTTGCGGTGGATTAATCTTTAATCTCGAGAAACACTTTTTAACAAACATTTCTCCATAATCACGGAAGAAATACAAAAAACATACATAGTCTGTATATACTAGCAGTTTTAGAATCAAAAATGTAAAATTATCACAAACCCATATTCATATTAATTACAAAAGGTTAATTTATAGGAAAATTTAAAGAACTAAAATACGAATTCAAAGCAACCTTATACATTTCGCAATAACATAAGGTAAAAATCCAAGCCCTACAGAATACTAAGACTTACAAACGTGTTATATTTTCCTCTACATCTCTGTATTAGGGTTGCCAGGCGTCTGGATAGTGCCGGACACAGTCAGAGATCCGGACAAACTCATCATCATCATCATGAGCAACCAGCCAGCCTTCAAATGTCGTCATCCCATCTTGTAGCAGGGGCGTCCAACACTACGTTTGCCGAGTCGCGGTCTCCACTCAAGGACTGTATGGCTCTAACGGTTGTCAGTTCTGCGGCTAATATGACCAGCCCACTGCCACTGCCGGACAAACTATA
Source organism: Cnaphalocrocis medinalis (assembly GCA_014851415.1). Classification (NCBI taxonomy): domain Eukaryota; kingdom Metazoa; phylum Arthropoda; class Insecta; order Lepidoptera; family Crambidae; genus Cnaphalocrocis; species Cnaphalocrocis medinalis. Next base: position 8,267,930 of record CM026285.1, on the reverse strand, counting down.
ATAAAAAAAATATTTTAATTATTTTTCACACAAAATTAAAAACAGGTTAAGTACAAATAGATGAAGCTAAGCAAAGTGTATAAAGGCACCCTCGAGGTCCAGCAGGCAGGAAGATGGTTGAAGGAAACACCAGTTTCGTCTGATTCGCTTGAAGTTTAATTTATTTCCAAACTGCCAAACCTAGGCGGCTCGAGGTCAATATTCCGGTGACACACATTGCTTGCGCGATGTAAAAATGCATTGTGCCATCTGCCGGAATAATGACGAAGGTGGTATTACCCATTGAATGGTAATGCTGTTAATGTCTTGCCCTTATGGCTTTAATTTGGCTTTTCAAATTAAAAAAAATCTTTTGCATTTTTATGTGTTGCCTTCCGTTTCACACGCACCTGGTGATTGTGTCATAATAACGTAATGGAACAAAATAGTTTAATGGATGTATTATAATGGAAAGAACAAAGAGAGTAAAGAAAATACATTTATAAATTTAATTTGGATACCACAACGCATGGAGAGTGATTCATTAAATTTTGATGCCTTATTTGAAATAATATTACACGTGAGTACTGAAACTAATTTGTAGGTTTGTCTGCCGCCTTTTTCAGGTGGTTTTATTTTGGCATTTCATTTTCAAGAACCAACCCTATCTCTGTAACACCCCAGAATTTTTCAGCGCAAATATCTGTGAGCTAAGAACTGTCAGCCCTCGTGAAGCAGAAAACTCGGCGGTGAAATATTAGCGCCTCCGTAGAGCTGATTTATCCAACTGAAGCTAAATTCCCGTAGGAAACACGTCAACATGTAACTAGAGGCTTACTTTTAAGGAGAAGGGAACATCCTACGTTTAATAGGATCCTGATTTCGGTGGTTTTGTGTTAGGATGTCAACTAGGGTGCTACATGTCTTTGTCCCTGTAGCGTTTCGGCGACGGCGGTAATTTTCAGGATTTCGTGGCCAAATGGCAAAAATTGGAACCCTTATAGATTCGTCATGTCTGTCTATCCGTCTGTACGTCCATATGTCATAGCAATTTTCTTTTCCGAAACTATAAGACTTATATAGTTGAAACTTGGTAAGAAGATGTATTCTGAGAACCTCATTAAGATTTTTACATAAAAATAGGGAGAGAGAGAATACTGTTGGCCGAATAAAATCGATCGCCTAGAATATCACTAGGCGTAACACATCCCTAGTGTCATCTGACATTATTACTGTCAATCCTCTGAGGTAGATTCGTGCTCTGTAATTGTTATTTAATTATTGCGAATAAAACTGTTGTGTGTGTATTTGTTTGAAAAAAAACCAAGTACGTAGCATAATGCATAATTTAAGTACCTAAGTAAATAATAGATTCTAACGTTTTTTCTTATTCACTGAGCTAAAACTGCTTCGCTTTTGCATAACATCTGTAATAATTTAGATATTGTCATTTCTTCACGGTATCTACGCTGAGAATTTTTTAATAATCTGAGACAAAAAAGACGTCCAAAATATGCGATTAAGAAAATGGAGAATCCATTTTCGTTCAAAGAATGCAGCTATAATTTATTTTCGTTAACCGAAGGGCACCGCTGAGCGGGGCATGAAATCGCTGTTGTACACCATTATCTTTTTGGCTTTCCTGTTCGCGTTAGATAGAAGGGGATTTTCTTGCAATTATCTGTTTAGGGTTCACCGTTCTTTTTATAACGTCTAAGAAACTTTGCCAAGATAATTAATAATCTATATAAATAAAAATGAATCGCCGTTCGTTAGTCTGGCTAAACTCGAGAACGGCTGGGCCGATTGAGCTGATTTTAGTTTTAAAATGTTTGTCGTAGTCCGGTAAGGTCTAAAAGGTGAGAAATTAAACAAAAAGTAGGTGGAACGAAGTTCGCCGGGAGCCACTAGTAATAAATAATAAATTGAGACAACATCACATACATTGTCCTGGTCCCAAACTAAGGTTTTCCCTTGTGCTATGGAAACCAGAAACAACGAAGGAACCACTAACACCCAGACTCAACACAAATATCTGTTTCATCAACAAACATTTGTGTTGGTGCGGGAATCGAACCCGCAACCCTTACGTCTCAACCGGCGCTCAAGCCATTGCGCTAAACGGGTCGTCATAATTTACACCCAACAACAAAAAATCGACGGGTAACCAGATAATTTTTAGGTAAAGCACTTTTGATAAAAGAAGAATAGAATTGTGGGTTAAATTTCGAATATTATACTCTTGCCTATTCTCCCACATTTATTTGCTTAATGTCGCGATCAAAATTTAAACGTTTAACAAATCGCTCGAAAAAGATTTACTATAAACCAAGCTCCCCTTTCTTAGAATTTTCGTTTAAATTCCTCTTTATCTATACATATAATAAAAATGTAAAAAAGCTGTGTCTGTACATTGAAGATATTTATCTCAAAATAACTTAGGACAACTAAAAAACAGTAACAGAACATGAATCAATGATTTTTAAAATTTTTGTCTGTCTGTTTGTCTGTTATCTGTTTGTCTGTTTGTCTGTTGTTCGCGCTAATCTCGGAAACTACTGACAACCACTTTGAATATGAAACCTTTTTAATTGTATAGCCTGAATATCAGGGCCAACTTATAGGGGATTATTATATTTTGAAGACCAGGCTCCTTGATGTAGAACCACAAACAGCCCGGCTAAACGATAGCAGGTAGGTCAAATGGCACCTTACAAAGTTGTGCAGCATTGATGAGACATTTCATGATGCCATGAAAAAAATCGAAAGATGATGGGAACATTCTGGTTGGCAACTCTAAGAGCCCAGCTCCTACACTATTAAACAAATTATGGAATGAAATGGGAATGGAAAGTTGTTCAAATGTGATGAGGCATTTTTAGAGTGAAATTCTATAAGGAAGGATATTCCGAACTTAAACCCCGTATGGAGCCCGCCTTTATACTAAAACGACAGTCATAACTCAAGTAATCTTTTTTAAATTTTCTTTTTCTACTTTAAATACTCATCCTATGTCAAGAGTCATAAAGGTCACGCAAAACGAAGTTGCGGGCTGGCCACTAGTCACAAAATAAATTCTCATAGAAAGTAATATCACTAGAACGCGTACAGACTGCTGAGTGCAAAGAAATTATTGTATTCGTAAAAACGCCTCAAAGAAGCGAGGCGTAAAGTACTTATCGCGAACGCCTTAGAGCATACGTAATTTGAGGAAATCATAGATTAGGAGTAGGTGCTTTGCCAAGCAACATTTCATTTGCAGAATTTATATAAACATTTACTTAGGGTGTTCCAAAAGGAGTTATATATAACATCTCGGTGCCAAATTTTATGGTCTAGAGAATACAGAATTCTTACGAAGGAGTGACGTAGAATTTTTCTATTACTATATCTAGGAAAGTTCGCCTAATGGTAAGCAACTACCGCAGCCTATGTATGTGTGTGTATGTAAAGTTAGGATGTTGGCATTATGGCGAACAGTTCCTCAGAGCACAAACTAGCTTGTAGGGTTGCATTGTTAGCATACCTAGTAATTAGTATAATTTTCGAACACAAAAACTCTGGATGCAACGTGAACGGACTAAAAGTGTATCCTAACTAATATTATAAATGCAAAAGTAACTCTGTCTGTCTGTCTGTTACTCTTTCACGCCAAAACTACTGAACGGATTTAAATGAAATTTGGTATACAGATGATCTAGACCCTAAGAAAGAATATAGGCTACTTTTTATTGCAAAAAGGGGGTTGTAAGGGGTTAAAAGGGGGGTGAAAAGCTACTTTTCCACGCGGACGAAGTCACGGGCGGCCGATAGTTGTCCATAATTCAAAATATCTTTAACTCTACTACCAATGACAGCTCTGTAGAGATCACTTTTTCAAATGCTTTCTGTATGAAATTGTTTGTCTAGATATTACAAGATCGACAATCCAAATACAAGATCCGGTTCAAAAAACAATTAGGAATTATGTTTTTAAACTTTAATAAATAAGTAGGTACTTGTTACACGCGAGGATATTTAAACATAAATACATGAAAACACTTACAAAATTTAGGAGTTTAGGAAAGCACGTAAAATCCTGTTACACGAGCATGTAATTCTCAAACTCCTCCCGCCAGTAGGCACAATATGGATCTCAAAATTTCCAGTCCTATCTGCGGACTCCAGGGGCCTGTAAAACAGAGCCGGTATAATTGCCGCGACAGGGTTGCGTTGAGCCTACTAATGAAGAGGTTGCGATAACACTTCGGGACACTTCTTTGGAGAGATTCTCGCGTCTGTTCTTTCTTAGAGACGTGACTAGGGCATTCAACTCGGTTTTTTTTGTACTTTTTTATATTTTGAGGACAATCAAGATGACCTCACTCCGCTTGATGGTAAGCGGCCGTGAGATCCACATATGAGGTTGACAGGCACAAAGAACAGACCTAATACCAATATTACTCGAATTGAGTCAGTCATCCTCACCCTGAGGGAACGCTGTTCAGCACGTTTGTTCGGGGAAGTATGAGAAAATCAGAAGAAGAACGGGCAGGAAAGAAGAGCGTAAAGCCTTTCCAAAAGACTGGAAACGGTTTATGGGCGGTGGGTAATTAGTAATCAATTGGTACTAAGTAATTATCTTGATTACTTAGGTGACCCGATTTGCTCGTTTATCGCCTCAAGTATAAAAAAATATAAGAAGATCAAAGATATATTTATCTACTATTTTATAAATTCTGGACAAGACTGAAATCAAGCTTTTAGAAATACCGAAAAGACGAGACAGTTGCGCAATGTTAACGGCACCTAGCGCCATCTAGCGGCCAAGTTTTAAACAAATAGCTACTTGTATCTCGAAATTAAGTAAGGGTCTTTATTGTGTGACTTTTTTCCCGTCTCTATTTGCAAGTCCCTTATCCGGCAATGACAGCGATTTCCTTGAGCCTCACGTAGCAGGTGAGTAATGTTACGACAGCTTTGTTTAACGTAATCAAAGAGTTTAGACGTAGAAGAATTTTGCGTAAGCTTATTAAGACTTGAATAAACGCCCCTAATGAACGCCCCGTGGGTTTAGTAAATACCTGATCTAGGGGTCCCTGGGTCAATCAAAATGTTAAAATGTTAAGTACTTACGTTTCGAATTTTTCGAAACAGCTCGGGTTTGTGATTACCAATCAGCATTAGGCAAGCGTGACGATTAAGCCTAATACCATTATAGTAGCGATGACTTGATTTCTATTATGGGGGCCTTTGCCCTGCAGTGGAATAGTATACTTATAGGCTGATACTTTTTTTCTTATATTTTGTTTGTTCTTTTTGTTTTTATACTACCGCCGCAGTAAAATATGTACGTTTTAGAAGAAGTGATGGAAATGAATTTATTCTTATTCTTTATTAGAACTAGCTCTTCCTTCATAATATAATAGAATAACAGATTGAGATGATGTAACTCTATACTCGTCGTACCGTTGAAGTCTCCTAGTCAAACCTATATTTATCTAAACTTTCAGGTTTTTAAACTAGTTTTCCTAAGAACAAGACGTAACTTTTCCCGCATTGAAATTCGTCCCACGTTCTGCAGAGGCCGTTTCTCTGATAACGTTGAATTCCTATTTGACTGATTACTTACATTCAACTTTTTATTTTTGATTCTATTTTTCCTTATCGACATGAAACATAAATTATATTTCTGCACTTTTCATTGCGATATCAAGTTGGGTATTTTTAGCAGAAACCTGACGAAATGTTTATGTTAACATTCTAAGGCCAGTTGCACATTCAATCTTCTTTAAATCTATCTTTTATATTTTATAGAAAACGTCAAAGGCTTCTATTATGTAATACAGAATGACGAAACGCTTGCACGATGTAATCGACACTCAGAGCCATCTACTGGTTAAGTTTGGAACTAATAGCAGAGTCAAGCTCCGATACAAAGTAAGTGTGGGCCACTAGTGTAAAGATTTAATTAGAAATAATGTGTGCCATAGCTATGTGACGCTTTGGCACACAAATTATTTTGAGGATAAAAGTTGCGATTTCTATTTGTCGAACTCATGAACGTAGAGTGACATATAACGCTATTTGATTGTCGTGAAATGCAACAAAAGTGTTTAAGATAGCATTCAATTAGCATATAGCTTAATGTAGAACTCTTCCGTATATTATGAAACAGACCCTTAATATTAATTCTCATAACAAAAACGTTCATTTTTGAAACGGTTTAGGTATGTACAAACAGACCGTAATACAACAAGATAATTGTATTTCTTTAATTAAACCCCAAAGACGTAAACATAAATAAATAACTCAATTAAGTGAGTACGTGCCCAGATCTGTGGGAGACAAGGATTTGGAGGTCGTATGTAGTGTTGCTAGGTGTCCAAATTTGCGCGGGACGTCCCGATTTTCAGGAGTCTGGGGACGCGGTCCGATTCGTATCTGATCGAAACGATAAAATGTCCCGGTAATACAAAAAAAAAACAAATACTTAATTGTTTCTATTTTAAATTATTATACAGGTGGTGGTAACTATCTGTAATTATTAACATCTCTTTCAAACCACATGGTTTACCAACCATTCTGAACAACATTTGTAGAATGACTTTTAGAATTTCATAAAAATATTTCAACTTTCATACTAAGTCGGTCACGTGCTTGGTAATTTTGTAGGTAGGCAGTAGAAAAAAAATCTACGAAAGTCAAGGCATAGAACGAATGTTGTTCAGAATGGTTAATAGAACACGTGGTTTAAGGGATGTAAATGTTTACAGATACATCCTGTATTATATGGAACGTAATTTTAAGTCATAATTATTTATGACTTAAAAACTTTTTTTATGAGATAGGGAGGCAAACGAGTAATCTGATCACCTGATGGTAATTACCGCCCACGGGCATCAGCTACAAAGGAGTGCAGATGCGTTGCCGATATTTTTTTTGTTTGTCCCGATCTGCAACCCTTTTAACCTCATGTCCCGATTTTCAGGAGTCTGGGGACGCGGTCCGATTCGTATCTGATCGAAACGATAAAATGTCCCGGTAATACAAAAAAAAACAAATACTTAATTGTTCCTATTTTAAATTATTATACAGGTGGTGGTACCTATCTGTAATTATTAACATCTCTTTAACCACATGGTTTACCAACCATTCTGGACAACATTTGTAGAATGACTTTTAGAATTTCATAAAAATATTTCAACTTTCATACTAAGTCGGTCACGTGCTTGGTAATTTTGTAGGTAGGCAGTAGAAAAAAAATCTACGAAAGTCAAGGCATAGAACGAATGTTGTTCAACAACTTTTCCAAAATTTTTGGACTCCCCATACAAAATGACCAAGTCACGTGACCAACTTTGTATGGAAAGATGTAATTTATTTTCAAATTTTCAAAAGTCATAGAACAAATGTTGTTCAGAATGGTTGGTAGACCACGTGATTAAAGGGATGTAAATGTTCACAGATACACCCTGTATTATATGGAACGTAATTTTAAGTCATAATTATTTATGACTTAAAAACTTTTTTTATGAGATAGGGAGGCAAACGAGTAATCTGATCACCTGATGGTAATTACCGCCCACGGGCATCAGCTACAAAGGAGTGCAGATGCGTTGCCGATATTTTTTTTGTTTGTCCCGATCTGCAACCCTTTTAACCTCATGTCCCGCTTTAAAAACAATCTGACCTAACAGCACTAGTCGTAAGCGACCCAAGGACCGCCGCTAATCTTATTCCGGGCCAGAAGTTTACATTCGACGATTTGGTGTATCTTTCCAATTTGTCGGAGGAAAAAGGTTGCGATGTTTTTCCGATTTTATGATAAAAGGTTTCTTCGAACAACAACAAGTTGCTACACAATTTTGATTCCAGCTAGCTCAAAAAATTAAACCTTGCTTGTTACTTCTTACTTAATAGTTAAAATCTTAGTACTGTTTAAGTATAAAAAGGAAAATTATATTTTCCAAAAATCAAGACACTTGAGCGATGTAAAATAGACGCCCGGCGCCAACTATTGGGACTAATTTGAAACTAAATGTCCTGAAACGAAATGAGGACAGGGACACTTTATAGATAAGATAGATAAATAGTAATCAAGGGTTTAAAGACCCTTGGATAAGTTTATTTAACATCGTAATGCCCAGACAGCAGACACAATAGAAAATCAATTGTTATGCCTTTTAAAAGGCTTTTGGGTCTTATGATGTTATGCTTACTTATGTGCGGTTCGACTAATTTCGTTTGACGAATCGGGGCGATAGACCATAGATTTACTGTCTATCTTCAGAAAAACGGGCCTTAGTTCGGGGTAACAATATCGTAGGCTGTAAAGTTCCCCCGAGCAGATCCTACTAATTCTTAATTAATGTCCCCACGCAATTTTTCCCCTCGTCTCAAAGTTCCACTGATAAGGCCGATAAACCCCGAGCCATCTGCGATTGTCGCCCATATTTATTTTATTTCTGAACACTCTTTACGTTGCAATATATTTAGAGATGCGAAAATTTTATCGATGACTTAAAAAACATCTTGCGATAGCCCCACTGTAAAATTGTGCCGGATGTTTTGACCATAACGATTATGTTGTAAGATGACCAAATGATATTTTTTATTAATTACTAGCTTATGCTCGCGTCTTTGCTCGCGCCCCCACTTCCCTAAAATAGAGGGTTAGAAAGGGGCAAAAAGTAGCCTTATGTTACTCTCCATCCCTTCAACTATCTCCACTTATAAAAACACGTCAATTTGTCGCTCCGTTTTGCCGTGAATGTAAACCAAACATACAGACAGACACATTTTCTCATTTATTATTTTTGCACATCCCTTTGTCTAAAATATCAATATTAAAATAACAATATATTCAGGTGTTTAGTAGCTCTATGAAAATAAATAAAAACTTGCTTGTTACTTCTTACTTAATAGTTAAAATCTTAGTACTGTTTAAGTATAAAAAGGAAAATTATATTTTCCAAAAATCAAGACACTTGAGCGATGTAAAATAGACGCCCGGCGCCAACTATTGGGACTAATTTGAAACTAAATGTCCTGAAACGAATGAGGACAGGGACACTTTATAGATAAGATAGATAAATAGTAATCAAGGGTTTAAAGACCCTTGGATAAGTTTATTTAACATCGTAATGCCCAGACAGCAGACACAATAGAAAATCAATTTTTATGCCTTTTAAAAGGCTTTTGGGTCTTATGATGTTATGCTTACTTATGTGCGGTTCGACTAATTTCGTTTGACGAATCGGAGCGATAGACCATAGATTTACTGTCTATCTTCAGAAAAACGGGCCTTAGTTCGGGGTAACAATATCGTAGGCTGTAAAGTTCCCCCGAGCAGATCCTACTAATTCTTAATTAATGTCCCCACGCAATTTTTCCCCTCGTCTCAAAGTTCCACTGATAAGGCCGATAAACCCCGAGCCATCTGCGATTGTCGCCCATATTTATTTTATTTCTGAACACTCTTTACGTTGCAATATATTTAGAGATGCGAAAATTTTATCGATGACTTAAAAAACATCTTGCGATAGCCCCACTGTAAAATTGTGCCGGATGTTTTGACCATAACGATTATGTCGTAAGATGACCAAATGTATCTAACCTGGTATATTATTTTATTAAAGCTTACGCTCGCGTCTTTGCTCGCGCCCCCACTTCCCTAAAATAGAGGGTTAGAAAGGGGCAAAAAGTAGCCTTATGTTACTCTCCATCCCTTCAACTATCTCCACTTATAAAAACACGTTAATTTGTCGCTCCGTTTTGCCGTGAAAGAAAACCAAACATACAGACAGACACATTTTTTCATTTATTATATTAGTATGGATTGCTATTTGCCATCATGACTACTCCTTGGTTCTCGTTTCGACTAAGATATCGATTTCACAATTACAATCGATTTATACCAATATTTTCGAAAGATAGAGCATAACTACACATCTCTAGATATAATTTCTAAAGAGGCAGTATCTTTTACGTTGCCTTACATTTTATGCCTCAAAGCGTTGGGCAGTAACGCTAAGTTATAATGTTCAGAATGGTACAAATAAAATGCTCTAATAAAACTGTTTAATTGGGACAGTAACAAAGTTACGGGCTTTGAGTATAGGCATCTCTTTCGGTTTTTGTTATAGAGATTGAGATAACAGATATATTTGTACAGTGCAACAGAATCTGTATACTTAGGTATTTTGTTTTTTTTAATAAACTCAAACCGGGTGTTTTTTCTTCTAGTTTCAAATCTTAGGAAATGTTATACCTACGAATCAGTATGACCCCATTTTAGACTCGCAGAAGGAACCTAACAACGCTTTCAGTTATAGTCATTTTTCAGCCGAAACAGCTTAGTAGCACAGTTTATGTAACTAACTAACTTTATTTTACTAGTAGCTAAAAAAAAGGTAATAAATACAGTAGTAATGACATCACACAAGGATTCAACTTATTACCTCATATAAAACCGTGTCAAATACCATCACATGTGTAGCAAACAATATTACAACTGCTGACACGTTGTCCCAAGTGAGCGATGGAATGCCATCAAAAGCGAAGCATTGAGTCCAAACAGTTAATATTTCAAACGATGTTGGGTTTTCCTACGTCCATTACAAGTCCCAAGAGAACCATGTGATGATAGTATGACAACCTTTGAGCCAGTAGGTATACTAAATAAAACATAACTATATTTGAAATAGTTCGTCCCTCCAAAACCTCGTTTATATTAGAGATAGAAATTATTTCATTCTTCCATAATTTTCTGACTTTAGCAAACAAATGCGTTTAATCTACTTACTTTAGGACCAAGGCAAAGTTGTTATTTCTTTTGGGCTAAATAAAACTTTCTCTACTTATTATTTATCCAATTATATTCTGTCTAATATTTTTTTATTATTGGTTTATTTCTGTCCATTGTTTTCTTTAGAATGTATTCGTCGCTGACTGACTAATGCTAAACTTTAGCACTATTACATTCAATGACATCACATCGCATATCTGCGTCTATCGATCACCTAGGACGCGTATTCATGCCATCTGACAAATTCTCCGGTTTACTACTGATTGTTACTTCGATAGGTAACTCCCCTAACTTTATCTGATACTCGTAAATTCACTAATTCTATGGAAATTACTTCTTTGAATTACGGTTGGAACAATACAGTCGTGGTGGCTCTGATAGGCCCATTGTAAAGCTTGTTTATGAGAATCTTAAAATTGTTACAAATGTTACAAACCTGAAATTGTGTTGGTTACCTTCAGATATGAATTTGTGCTTACTGCGCTAAATTGGTCAATAAGTCCGATAGTATATTTTGTGGTAGCAACTATGTTTTATACCCTAACTGCCTCACTTAATTAACTTAACTTAAAAAAAAATATTGACTAAGGGTATTTTTTTTAAATACGCATAAAGATTGTTTATAATTAAAATGAACATTAAGGTTTAATGACGTCTCTGAGTGCAGCAGTACGAGTTTGATATGGGGGTTGGGATATGTGACATATTGACATCAGTCAGTTTACTCCACATGATTAAAAATCAGAGTTTAAGTACAAACATAGGTACAGTAGTATAGAATCAAATTAAGTAAAAACTATTTTTAATCTTTACAGTACAATTGCGTAGAAAATCATTATTCATAGTCAGTGACTCTACAAAGAAATCAATGAATTCAGAATCTGGACAAAGTTTGAAACAAACTCCAACAGTGATAGAGAATTTATTTCAACAAACCTTTTGTGATATTGGAAAGTCGCGGAGTTTTACGGATTCACTGGAACTTGCTAAGTAGACAACCTGCGTGAAATCGGAAAATTTACCTATCAAAGTTTGGTTGTTAGCCTTTTGTGCTTACAGGTACCGAAATTAAATGGACTTTTAAAGTTATTGGCGTTTGGCGTCGGTATTGTATTTATTTTTATATTTTTTTACTTATGTATTCGGGACAGCCGATGACTGTGAAATTGAATTTATTATCAAAAAGATTGTTATAAAACTTATAAAATACTTATTTTGAGAATATTATTCACATTTACATACGATCTTAGCCTTCTAACTCGATTGAAGCTGAAATGTTTCTTTTTTCTATGTGATAGGTAGCAGACGAGCAAATCACCTGATGGTAAGAGAGTGCCGCCGCCCATAGACAACTGCAACACCAGTAGTGCGCGTCTAACATCAATCAGTAGGTATGAATTTGTCGATCAGTATTCTTGTAACTATCTCATCCAATATACACAAAAGACAAAGTCTGCAAGGCTGCGCTGGCTCGATCACATTGACAGAATGGAGTCGGATCGAGCTGTCAAGAGGGACTACCTGGGTCGATCTTCCGGGAGACGCCCAGTGGGGCGCCCCAGATGTCGCTAGATGGACAAGGTCAAGAAGGATCTTGGTCACTTTCAAAGGCCAGATTGGCAAGAGGTGGCTGAGAATAGAGCGGAGTGGCGAATTCTTGTGTCGCAGGCCAAGATCAACTTCGGGTCGCTAAGCCAGCGTAGTATCTCGTCCAATAAGTGGGCTTAGGTATAGATTTCATTTACACAATTCAATGTCATTACCACAACACTCCACCCTCGATTTGCTGCATTCAACAGCCAAGCTGCTTTGTCAATATGCATAATTCATAAGCTCTATGCAACCGTAAATTCTCGTTGCTGGCACGTTTTCCCAAAATCCAATATTAATTTTTAACTCATCTTTGCTGTCAGACGGACAAAAAATATTGTATGGGTGATTTTTCGGAAATACAGGGTGTATCGGTGAACATTTAACCTCTTCTACGTGGAATAACTACTAAAAATAAGGCTATTAATATTAAGAGAGAGATATATATTAAGAAAGTTAACCTCGCGTTAATTCCCGTCTATTTATTTATTTCTAGCAAACTTAGCAGCATTTAAAAAATAATTATAATAATAATACTTACAATGCAACAGGAAAATAGAAGAACTATATCTAAAGATAAGGCTTTAGAGTAAAATCAGACAGACAGAACAGTCTTGTTTCCGCCTAACGCTTAAAGGCCTTCCATAATGTAACATGCATTGTAAATAAAGTTAAATCTCACCCAAATTGTGCACACAAAATAAATCCCACATCATCCCACACTGAAATTAATTCCAGAATTAATCCGCTTTTTGGATAAAATAAATATGCGCGTAAAATTTGGCGGGCGCCATGTTTGCTCTGTTGATTGGCGCATGAAAGAGCAAGGGAGAAGTTTGTTTTTGTGGCTAGCGAATCTATTAGGCTTTTCTAGGAAGGAAGAAAAAAATACATTGACAAGAGTTATAAACACAACTTAGACTATTTAATAGGAACACCCGTCAGGAGCACGTCGGATACTGATGCCAGATTGGGGGGTTCTGCATCAAAAATCTGGGTGGAAAAAGGTACAAATTATTAATAAATCACACAGTGTGTAAGTACGTCCAAGTAGTGAAATTCTCTACCGGCTGAGGAGTTCACTGAACACTATAAAAAAAAAACTAAAAAATGGTTTGGTGATTTGGGAGTTTCAAAAATAAACTACCTATCTGGGGAGGAGTGGGTGTCACCATCTTTATTGCAAACTAGACAAGAGTAGTCGTTAGTAGACATACACTCGACATTGAAGTCGAATTTAGAGATTTCTTACACTCGTCACACACTTTTTAGTTCCAACGTATGGTATCTTTACACAATTTATACCTAGGTGTATGTATCTAACTTAATTGAATTAATTAAGCAAATGTAATGAAACATTTTAGGTAGCAAAGTACTCCTATTTCTGAATAAACTGAATCTGAGTCTCAGGATTCGTTGGTAGGTTTCTCTTCGGAATCGTATCGTTTTAATGAAACGTGCTTTTGCCTTTGTGAAACCTTAGCTTCATTAATTGATAGAACCTTCTAATTGAATATGCTTGCTCAAAATAGTATTTTCGAAGAAAACGTCCTTAACGTTTTATTATCTTTATCTAATAATGTAGGTACTTCAGTTAATATCTTTCGATGATTAATTAAATGCCGTTACATCTATGATTGTAAATTGTAAAAAATAATAAGAATATTTTTTACATAATAAAGCGTACATTTTCTTAGTAACTGTATGTGGATACTCCACTAGGCTCACAGGCCAGTAAAAAATTATGTGACTTGGCGTAATTTTAACGAATTTTAAAATTTTAGATCTAATCGTCACTCTCTGTCAGGTAAAATTTATGGTCAAAGGTCAACAAAAATACACCTACATTTTCAAACCCGGATTTGTATATCGGATGTGAACAAAGACCCTCTTAGGGAAGGCACGTCTACCCGCTGAACTGCCATCGTTCGTGTCACTTTGGATATACTGCGGCCCGGGCCCTGATGTTCATATTGATGTGGCCCTTGAAGAGTGAGTGTGACGACCGCTGCCATAGGTGTATCGGGTGCGAACCAAGACCCTTATATGGAAGGCACGTTCTTATCCAGTGAACCTGGATGGAAAATAGAGAATGCCCTTGCGTTTACGCACATGATCACTATTATTTTATCTTGCGTGGCCGATCGTTAAAATCGGCCGTCGGAGATCAATGAGGGTTTTTGCGAATGCAAAATCCGATAGATGGCGTTACGTTGACGTCAGGTCCAACTTTGACGACATTGGTTTTTTCATAACATAACTTCATAATTTTGACATGATACCGACGTCAAATGTAACCAATCCACTCGTTGTTAGACCTGAGTTTACTTGACTTGAACGTAACGCCATCTATTGGATTTTGCCAAAAACCCTCATTGAGAAGAGTTAGAGTAGAGTAAGAAAACATTTATTGACCACAACATATTTACACAGACAAAAAAAACAAAATAAAGAAGAAATAGAAGTTGCGGCCAACAAGGTTCAGCCTCAGCATGATGCTACAGCCGCCGCGAGTAGCTGCTGCAGAGCTGGTTTTCAGGCTGGACCTTGGGCGCCGCCTTAAGATAATAAAAAAGAGTAGACATGGCTCAAAACAACAGATACAATTTTTTTTATTAATAATTAACAAAAACAGGATCACATGGATATAAATGAGAACTAACACGGGTAGAAAATATTATTATTACGTATTATGTTTAATGATGAATTGTAACATCTATCAACAACTAGCGGCCGCCCGCGACTCCGTCCGCGTGGAAAAGTAACTTTTTACCCCCCTTTCAGCCCCTTACAACCCCCTTTTCGCAATAAAAAGTAGCCTATGTCCTTTCTCAGGGTCTAGATTATCTGTATACCAAATTTCATTTAATTCCGTTGAGTAGTTTTGGCGTGAAAGAGTAACAGACAGACAGACAGAGTTACTTTCGCATTTATAATATTAGTTAGGAACTATCAACAATCTAACCTCATACAAACTATCTCTCACCCCAATGCGTACTATAAATACTTCTCCCTTCCAATTGGGGGACATCAAGGGGGGAAAGGCGCGATTGTTGGAATAGTAGTCCAGCGTTTGTTTGACAGCGCGAACACGACAACGCTTTCATGATTACTCGTCTCCCGTCTTCGAGGGCCAATCTCTCAAGGCTGCTTGCCCGGTCCACTAGCGCCGCCAATCCATTTTATTACCAAACTGTAATGAATTACCTACACGAAACTAGCACCTTCATAAAAGGTCGGAAACGCATTTATACTCCTTCTGGTGTTGTTGTTAGCAGCAGGAGTAGTAGAGTACCTAAAACGTTTAATTACGTTTGATACGAGTAGGTAGTACATTCACGTAACAACGTAAGTACGTAGGAGCTAAGAAGTGTCAGATGACTCATTGATTTCGTTGTCAATTTCACTTCAGGTCGGTTTCACTTTCGCTGTTAATCAATAACTTTTATGATTTATTACAATTTTGTACCTATTTCTACCCAGGTTTTTTCATCCCTACTATCCCTCACTCCAAAATTGGCCCCGTGGCCATCTCTACATGACTTCAAAATACGCGATTGTTGGAATAAGCGTTTGTTTGACAGCGCGACATGACAACGCTTTCATGATTACTCGTCCCGTCTTCGAGGGCCAATCTCTCAAGGCTGCTTGCCCAATCCACTAGCGCCGCCATTCCATTTTATTAACTGTGGTGAATTACATAATAATGTCCTCCTAACCAATAACCCGGTTATGGCGACGAATCTCACCGATCAGCCATCGACGATCGACGAGCTTTCCGAGGTACGGGGGTGCAAGACTGCCAACTCCCAGACTTTGGACTGACACGGAGAATTTCTGAACGGAAAAACTCAGGTACAAATTTTGACCCGACCCGGGGATCGAACCCGGGACCCCAAGCGCAGCAGACACTTCAAAGAGCGACCCACTACCCACTACGCCAACACTAGACAATCGATATCTAATAACATGAAACGAGCCAACACTTGTGACGCTACTGGGGCGGCGACAATCGCTTACCAGCAAGTGATCCGTCTGCTCAACTGCCAACTATCAATTAAAAAAAAACAAATTGCGGTGCTAGTAGACCGAACACTGTGAGCTTGGGGTGAGATTGGCACGACTCGTTTAGCCCTTGACATCGTTTTGTCTTTTTCTTTATATTCATCGATAGGCATTGGCATGGCCACGATGAACTTATAGGAATCCGATCTAACCTTAAATATAACAGAGTATGTCTGTGAACATTTACATCCTTTTAACAACATATTCATCCAACCATCTTCAATAAAATTAGTTCTACGACTTTTGAAAATTGGGACCTTTGGACTTTATAAATTATAACGTCTCTTTGTTCACTCGACATTGGCAAAGTTTACTGTGTCTCTGCCCGCCTGGCCTCCAAAGCAGGAGGGTATGCATAAGGAGGCATCCCCAGCGACGACAAAACAAGAAAAAGGCCCCCCCAAAGTGGACCGAACAGAACCACTGACCCTATGATCTCTAGCCTCAGACCCATTTTAGATCACTGAGCCAGCGTAAAAAGTATTAAATATTTTTCTGTTAACAGCAAACACTTAGATAAATTAGGAAATAATTAACCCTTCAAAAGTTCAGAATATTTAATTAAAAAAAAATTGAGACAAAAAATTGAGACAACATCACATACAATATTGTCCTGGTCCCAAACTAAAGTTTTCCCTTGTATGGAAACCAGAAACAAAGAAGGAACTACAAACGCACGCGTACGGCGTGAAGCAGCCCTTGTGCTGTGTTTCGCGGAGTGAGTGAGGGTACCGGATGCCCACCCAGGGGGGAAGGGGATAAAAGGTTGGCAGCGCACTTGTAACGCCACTGGTCTTGCAAGTGTCCTTGAGCGGCGCTATTGCTTACCATCAAGTGATCCGCCTGCTCGTCTGCTACCTATCACATAAAAAAAATGCCTATCTACCTATATCCTTATCTCTATCCTTTATCCTTGATATAATTAAAACATATTAAGAGCCAAAAATATTCGTCGACGCTAAGCCTCTAGTACAGTGGTACAGTTGGCCACGCATTTATTTAAGACGCAGCACAATCAGTTATCCCATTAATCCAGTGGGGCTGGCTCATCTCGAGTCGCGAACCTTCTACTTGGTTACTTATTCAAGTCTTTTGTTAATGACGAATCCTTTGAGCTTGGTGCAAAGCATGAGAAATAGCAGCAGTCAAATTATTTCAAGTAAGTATTTTAAATTCAACTGTTAAACTAATTAAAATTTGAGAAAATTATAGTTCGAGGCAAGAAAGTGTAGTTTTATGACCTTGAGTTGCGCAGAAACCCAATTTTGATAGAAAGTCTAATTTTTTTACAAGTGCGCAAATAACGGTCATCCGCTTATACTTTCGTGCCTCCAGCTATACATGTAGGTATGCTGGCCAACTCAAAATAAGCTATTATAATTTACTAGCGGCCGCCGCGACTTCGTCCGCGTGGGAAAGTACTTTTTACCCCCTTTCAACCCCTTACAACCCCCTTTTTCGCAATAAAAAGTAGCCTATGTTCTTTCTCAGGGTCTAGATTATCTGTATACCAAATTTCATTTAAATCCGTTGAGTAGTTTTGGCGTGAAAAGAGTAACAGACAGACAGACAGACAGACAGACGACAGACAGACAGACACAGACAGAGTTACTTTCGCATTTATAATATTTAGTATGGATGAAGGGGAAAATTCGACTATCGATAGACCTCTTATGTATCAACGAAACGGCCAAAACGCAAGCGCGATGCAATCGACACGTAGCACCATCTATTGGTACGGTTCAGAAGTAATAGCCAAATTGCATCCCAAAACGAAAGCAAGGGCGGGACATGAGAAATGTACGCTACCAATCTTATACCTATTATTTTTTATATATTAATTTTTGCGCTCAAATATATTGTGTGTAAACACTAACGCAAAACACAAAAGGGAAAAGAGTTCGATGTCAAGAAATTCTCAGTGTTGTCAGCCTAAAGTCAGAAAGTTGGCAGTCTATTAATATGGTATAGATAATCAAATTAGAGGTAGTTTAAGAATCGAGTTGGTCAGATTGTTAAGGTCATTTCCATATGTTTTTTTTTTCATTTACTAAGTTGCTTTACAATTAACAACTCGCTAAACGTCTATGCCTTGACACTGTGCTGGATGACAAAGATAAGTTCAACGTCCGTTTACACTCAACGATAATAGCGTGTAGTTATTTTAAACTTGTGCAGTACAACTGCAGGGCTTGATTACTTTATGAGGCATCCAGTAAGTAATTGGTATCCTTTGGAGACGTGGAGAACTTATGAAGCAAAAGTTGTTAACTTTTACCGTTTTATGCTTGTAATTTATTTATTACTAGCTTTTGTTAAATTCGGGGTAGCACGGTTGGGGTAAAAAATTGCCTATGTTACTCTCCATCCCTTCAACTACTTATCTCCACTTTACGTCAATTCGTCGCTCCGTTTTGCCGTGAAAGAAAGACAAACATACAGACATACACACTTTCCCATTTATAATATTAGTTTAATAGTATGAATTGGTAAGATTATAACTAAAGACGGCTACGATGGCGCAGTGGCAAAGGTGTTCGGCCGAAGCACGAAAGGTCCCGGGTTCCATTCCCGGTCAAGTCAATTTAGGAAACTACATTATTTAAGTTTTCTTGGGTCCTGGCTCTTCTGGATTGACGCCTCCAATTAATATCGTCAATTGGTATTCATAGTACAGGGGTTGCCTTAGTTTGAGACCTGGTTGATTGTGTGGCGCATTTATTAGTATATTTTTTTCATTTAAGTATAGCAGAAAAAGTAAGTCCCGTAACGAAGTGATGGTGTGCTACTAAAAGTGTGTCATCTGTAGCCTTACCATGAGTTTGAAATACTATCCTCGCTATCGAAAACTATCACTTTGTCTCTTTCATTGTGATGCATTTGAAAGAGACAGAGCAATAGTTTACGTTATGTCAGTTTTCGATGTCAACTCATGGTAGCGCTACTGTAGTCTGCGGCATAAAACAATAGCGATGACCTTGAGTGCGCAGAAACCAATTTTAGTCGAAAGTCTTCTTTTTACAAGTGCGCAAACTAACGGTTATCGCTATTGTTAGATGCCGCGGACTATACGTAAGATGTAAATGAAAACCAAATTGTATAACGCTGACAGAGGATCAAAACGCAGAGATACAGGCTCAAGCAACAGAAGAGGACAGGAAATCTAATTATTTGTTTACCAACAAACATAAGACCTTTTTTGTTAACGACTTTGCCATGAAAAAGGGTTTCATTTTACGTGACATTTTCGCTAAGTACGAGTAATTTCCTGTGCATTGTTCGAATACCTATGGAAATAGACTTGAATTCGATATACAGGGTGTATCTGTGACCATTTACATCCCTTTAACCACGTGTTCTACCAACCATTCTGAACAACATTTATTCTATGACTTTTGAAAATTCGAACAAAAAATGTTCATCTTTCCATACAAAATCGGTCACGTGACTTGGTCATTTTGTATTAATGGGGAGGCGAAACATTTTTCGAAGAAATTGGAAAAGTTATTGTGCCGTCATTGTAAGCGCTCTGTATTCATGTAGGTAGCCGTCGTTCTGTGTGTAAAGGCTACTCATAGGTTTTCTATATCAACGATGAGGAATCTGATCAAAGTCTTAACCTACATAGTTGCTTACGATCAGACGTGCCGAACGCTTGTTTGCCACGCGTCAGTGTTAAAAAAAACCGTCAAAAGCTAGTTATACCTACATTTTTTATTTTAACGAAGAGGAATCCGTTAAAACTCTTGAGCCGCATAACAAGAGCCACTTCTGTCGATACTTTACATATATCAGTGATGTAATAAACCGCATCTGTAATTTATTTCTAACTTCCATTCACTTTGATTCACGACAGACGTATATTTAAATTATCTTTCTATAACTGTAGGTAACTGAGCTACGAGTATTATGACATATTTTTTTTTGTAGGAGCGCGTGAGTTCATACACGCGCGCAGACGCCGACGTGACTTCGCACATGTCCAAGTTTTACTTTTGGGACCTTTAGTAACAGACCCAAATACCCAACAGCGACGATCTACATTAGATCATAAAAAAAAACTATATCACTTCGTTGGTCCAGTCCAGGTCCAGGTGGTCAAAAGGTGTGTCTGGAATTTTTCGAACAGAGCTCGGGTTTGTAATCACCAATCCGCGCGTTTAGTGGCCCGCCCTCACTACGCTTCGGGACCGGAATTCTGAAATGAACCAATAGATGGAGCTGTGTATAATTATATCGCGCAAGCGTTTCGTGTTTTCGGTTTACCTATAAGCCTTGTCGTTGTCTATTGAAGTTATCTCTTTATAAATAGTATAGAAGAAGAAGATAGAAGATGATAGTAGCGCTAACTTGATTTCTCTAGAAATCAAGTGGGACAAAAGGTAACCTATTAAAGGTAGGCTTAAACTTTTCTTTAACTTGAATCTATACATTTTTCATAAAATATTGATTTTTATGTCAATTATAATTTATCTTAGATACATACATTATGAACTTGTTTCCTTATTGCAAGTATACCTAGGTATACTAGAAATTTACATGATTACCTGCGTATTGTTTTTGCCACCTTGTTTATCTACCAGCGTTATCTATCAACAAACATGCAAGAATTTGCTTGATACAAAGTAGCAGGTCCATTTTCTTAGAATCACATAGCGTGTTTTTTATCACCTTAGCCTGATGGTAAGCAAAACCTATATAACCTGTTATCCTTTACAACCTCGACCTCTTTAAGGCAAAAATGACTCCACGGGCAAGCATGACCCACCTTAGACCTCATCTTCACTTAACATCAGGTACTGTAACTGAGATCAAATGCTTGTCTATCGTTGAATAAAAAAGAAGAGCCGTTGCAGTTACAACCGAAGCCATGACATGGTATCACATTCGTTGGCACTGCCATACTGGCGGTAATCGCTTACAATTAGGTAATCCGTCTGCTTGTCTGCCATCTAATCACATTAAAAAAAATCTGCTGGAGACGTGTTCCATAGCTATGATGGATGAAGCCTTAGCATAATCCTGCATGAACATCACCTAACATTCATACAACCACATCTATAGTAAACCAATTGATCTCCATTGCGCAAGAGCAATCAAGCAATTCCCGTTACACATCGCCAATTACGTCCTTGAGGACAATTCATAGGACGGGAGTAAACAAAGATTGGGTGCAAAGTTCACCCGTAAGGGACGCGCGGGTAGAACCATCTTGTTTACATATCGATAAAAATATTTTTATCAGAAAAACGTAACATCGAACTGGCTTTTTGTGTTATTGGTGGCGACGAGTAAATCACATAAAATAAGCAATTGCCGCCGCCAATGGGCGTCTTTGAGCAACACCAGTGGAATTATAAGTAAGCAACCAACCTTGTAACTCCTGTTCTCCCGTATTGGGCCTCTTGTACCGTCAATCACTGGGTAATACAGCACAGGCGCTGATACCGGCTAAACCGGCTCATTCATGCCTCCATGTTGCTGTCTTACGGTGGCTTTATGGTAAGAGACCCATGTCTATGGCCCAAGCGTACACCGGCTCCGAATACGCAACAGAGAAATACACGAAAAAACACTGAAATGTGATAATAGGTAAACACAAAAAAAAATCTTCATTGCTTACCTAAAAAGACAATTAAAAACTCACTTAGATTACAAAAGCCAGACAAATTGAATTCGCTGTATCGAATCGCTATACCCGTATAACGGTTACTTCGTTTGCACTTGTTAGTATTAAGAGTCTGTCTGTGTACATAACATGTCTGGCTCCTTCGTCTGTAGGTTTGGAATAAATACATCGATAAGAACACCTTAAGTATTTAACATCTAAAATTTAGATATCAATATTTTAACTTCGCTTTAATTCCCGTCTTTTTATTATTTCTACCAAGTTGAAAAGCATTGAAAAATATAATAATAATAATGTTATAATGCAACAGGAAAATAGAGAACTATCTAAAAATAGGCCAAGAGTAAAATGAGAGAACAGAATAGTATTGTTTTCGCCTAACGTATAAATGCTTTCCGTATGTAACTGCATTGTAAATAAAGTTAAGTCCCACCCAAATTGTGCACACAAAATAAATCCCACCTCATCACACTGAAATTAATTCCAGAATTAATCCGCTTTTTGGATAAAATAATATGCGCGTAAATTTCGGGGTAGCTTGGCTCGTGTCTTGTTGGCGCATGAAGAACAAGGTAGAAGTTTGTTTTTGTGGCTAGCGACTCTATTAGACTTTCTAGGAAAAAAGAAAAGAAAAATACATTTTTAAGAGTTATGAAAAGCTATAATACAGGCTTAGACAATTTAAAAAGAACACCGATTAGGAGTACGTCGGATACTGTTGCCAGATTGGGGGGTTCTGAATCAAAAATCTGGGTGGGAAAGGGCCTACAAAATTTTAATAAATCACATAGTGCGTACGTGGAATTCTCTACCAAGGAGTGGAATTCTCTACCGGCTGAGGTGTCCACTGAACACTATGATTGGGAGTTTCAAAGAATAACTACCTGCTTATTCTGGTGAGGAGTGGGTGCAACCATCTTTATTGCAAACTAGACAAGTGATAGTAGTTAGTAGACATTATATGTGATCGGAGAACTGGGGGGAAATTCTCGAGCACTCGACATTGAAGTCTAATTTTGAGAATTAATACATTCGTCCATACAAATTTCTAATTTGACTTCTATGTCGAGTGCACGATTGCTCCCCAGGCCAACAAGTATTTGAACACACCTTGGCCAAATGTATGTCGTCCGCTTTGACAGTGCCTCTCTACCACCACCAAAATTTGACGCTTTTTAGTTCCAACGCATGGCATCTTTACACAATGTACCAAAGTGTATGTATCTAACTTAATTGAATTAATTAAGCAAATGTAATGAAACATTTTAGGTAGCAAAGTACTTCCCTATTTCTGAATTAACTGAATCTGATTCTCAGGGATTCGTTGGTAGGTTTCTGCTTATTCGGGAATCGTATGCGTTTTTAATGAAACGTGCTTTTGCCTTTGTGAAACCTTAGCTTCATTAATTGATAGAACCTTCTAATTGAATATGCTTGCTCAAAATAGTATTTTCGAAGAAAACGTCCTTGACGTTTTATTATCTTTATCTAATTATGTAGGTACTTTAGTCAATATCTTTCGATGAATAATTAAATGCCGTTACATCGATGATTGTAAATTGTAAAAAAGAATAAGAATATTTTTTTACATAATAAAGCATACATTTTCTTAGTGACTAGGTAGATACTCCACTAGGCTTACAGGCCAGTAAAAAATTATGTGACTTGGCGTAATTTTAACGAATATTAAAATTATAGATCTAATCGTCACTCTGTGTCAGATAAAATTTATGGTCAAGGGTGAACAAAAATACACATACATTTTCAAACCCCATAGGTGTATCGGATGCGAACCAAGACCCTCATATGGAAGGCACGTTTTTATCCACTGAACTACCATCGTTCGTGTGGCTTTAGTTTCCCACCGAAATATGAGAGTAGGGATAATAGAGAATGCCCTTGCGTTTACGCACATGATCACTATTAATTTATCTTGCGTGGCCGATCGTTGAAATCGGCCGTCGCAGATCAAAGAGGGTTTTTGCGAATGCAAAATCCGATAGATGGCGTTACGTTGACGTCAGGTCCAACTTTGACGACATTGGTTTTTTCATGATACCGACGTCAAAATGTAACCAATCCACTCGTTGTTAGACCTGAGTTTACCTGACGTGAACGTAACGCCATCTATTGGATTTTGCAATTGCAAAAACCCTCATTGAGAAAAGTAAGAAAACATTTATTGACCACAACATATTTACACAGACAAAAAGACAAAATTAAGAAGAGAAAGAGTTGCGGCCAACAAGGTTCAGCCTCAGCATGATGTGCAGCCGACGCGAGCAGCTGCTGCAGCGCTGGTTTTCAGGCTGGACATTGGGTGCCGCCTTAAGGTAATAAAAAGAATAGACATGGCTCAAAACAACAGATACAATTTTTTTTTATTAATAATTAACAAAAACAGGATCACATGGATATAAATGAAAACAAACACGGGTAGAGATTATTATTATAACGTATTATGTATAATGAAGTATTGTAACATCTATCAACACCATACTTCCAAACTAATATTACCAAATCCATACTTCCATACTAATATTATAAATGCGAAAGTAACTCTGTCTGTCTGTCTGTCTGCTCCT
Organism: Cnaphalocrocis medinalis; assembly: GCA_014851415.1. Classification (NCBI taxonomy): domain Eukaryota; kingdom Metazoa; phylum Arthropoda; class Insecta; order Lepidoptera; family Crambidae; genus Cnaphalocrocis; species Cnaphalocrocis medinalis. The sequence goes on along the minus strand of CM026285.1, from coordinate 8,243,293 downwards.
CTTTCACGCCAAAACTACTCAACGGATTTAAATGAAATTTGGTATACAGATAATCTAGACCCTGAGAAAGGACATAGGCTACTTTTTATTGCGAAAAGGGGGTTGTAAGGGGTTGAAAGTTGAAAGGGGGGTAAAAAGTTACCTTCCACGCGGACGGAGTCGCGGGCGGCCGCTAGTAAACAATAAACGTAACGCCATCTATCGGATTTTGCGTTCAAAAACCCTCATTGGGTAGAGACTATTATTGTTATTATGTATAATGATGTACCTATCAACAATCTAACCTCATACAAACTAGCTCTCACCCCAAATGCATACTATAAATACTTCTCCCTTCCATTGGGGACAGCAAGGGGGGAAAGGCGCGATTGTTGGAATAAGTAGTCAGCGTTTGTTTGACAGCGCGACACGACAACGCTTTCATGATTACTCGTCTCCCGTCTTCGAGGGCCAATCTCTCAAGGCTGCTTGCCCGGTCCACTAGCGCCGCCATTTCATTTTATTACTTACTTACTTACTTAATACGCTTGCGCAGCGACCCGAAGTGGATTTTGGCTTCTGATACGAGAACTCGCCACTCCGCTCTATTCTCTTTTTTTTTTTTTTTTTTTTTTTTATATGGCCTGTATTGTGTTCATGACACATTTAATTTTGCCAATGTCAAGTGTAGTTTGATAAAGTGTAGTCAACAGTCGAAGTCAGTCGAAGTCACAGTCACTCAATTAAACGCCGGTGTTTAGCGTTTTAATGTCCTAAGGATTCTGTGGAGACTATTTTTAACAAAGCCGTAGGTTTTAAGACTCTATTAGGTCAAAGCAAATTGTTCACGTGACAACTCACTCGACACACAATAGCAGTGTTAAAAACGACACAATTCAATGATTCTTATATTAATATCACCCTGCGGCACTTCACTGCACAAAGTAACACCAAATTTGTACACTAAAAACCACTAGATACTAATTAAAATCTTTGGATTGCATCAGCCGATGCGGCTTGTTTCACAGTTACCCACAGAATCCCTACGCGATTGTTGGAATAAGCGTTTGTTTGACAGCGCGACACGACAACGCTTTCATGATTACTCGTCTCCCGTCTTCGAGGGCCAATCTCTCAAGGCTGCTCGCCCGGTCCACTAGCGCCGCCATTTCATTTTATTACTTACTTACTTACTTAATACGCTTGCGCAGCGACCCGAAGTGGATTTTGGCTTCTCCACCTCTTGCCGAGAAATTTGACACGATTCGGACATAAACGTATAGCTAGTATAGGTAGTGTGGTTTACTAAAGGAAAAACCTTTTTATTGAAACCAAAACATTCGTCAGGGGAATCAATAGTCCGAGGATTTTTTATGTGATAGGGGGTAGACGAGCCGAAAAGGCGAAACACCAACCCGGCCTGATGGCCGCGGATAGCATTGATATGCTAAACGCCCTATGCCATCTATTGGTAGACAGTGGAACTACTGTCCCGAAATTAAATGAGAGCGGGCCACTAGTTTATTTGGTATTCAATATCAAACTGCGGCGCTAGTAGACTGAGCTGTCTGAGCCCGGGGTGAGATTGGCACGACTCGTTTAGCCCTTGACATCGTTTTGTCTTTTTCTTTATATTCATCGATAGGCATTGGCATGGCCACGATGAACTTAGTAGGAATCCGATCTAGCCTCGGCCCTAACCTCAACATACAGAGTATGTCTGTGAACATTTACATCCCTTTAACAACATATTCATCCAACCATCTTGAATACAATTTGTTCTACGACTTTTGGAAATTTGAACTTTTGGACTTTATAAATTACTAGCGGCCGCCCGCGACTTCGTCCGCGTGGAAAAGTAACTTTTTACCCCACTTTTAACCCCTTACAACCTCTTTTTTCGCAATAAAAAGTAGCCTATGTTCTTTCTCAGGGTCTAGACCATCTGTATACCAAATTTCATTTAAATCCGTTCAGTAGTTTTGGCGTGAAAGAGTAACAGACAGACAGACAGACAGACAGACAGACAGACAGACAGACAGACAGACAGACAGACAGACAGACAGACAGACAGACAGAGTTACTTTCGCATTTATAATATTAGTATGGACTAGCGGCCGCCCGCGACTTCGTCCGCGTGGAAAACTTTTTACTTAACTTTTTACCCCACTTTTAATCCCTTACAACCCCTTTTTCGCAATAAAAGTAGTCTATGTCCTTTCTCAGGGTCTAGAGAGACCATCTGTATACCAAATTTCATTTAAATCCGTTCAGTAGTTTTGGCGTGAAAGAGTAACAGACAGATAGACAGACAGACAGACAGAGTTCGCATCCATACTAATACTAATATTATAAATGCGAAAGTAACTCTGTCTGTCTGTCTGTCTGTCTGTCTGTTACTCTTTCACGCCAAAACTACTGAACGGATTTAAATGAAATTTGGTATACAGATGATCTAGATCCTAAGAAAGGACATAGGCTACTTTTTATTGCGAAAAGGGGGTTGTAAGGGGTTAAAAGGGGGGTAAAAAGTTACTTTTCCACGCGGACGAAGTCGCGGGCGGCCGCTAGTTTATAATATTAGTATGGATAACGTCTTTTTATTCACTCGACATTGGCAAAGTTTACTGTGTCTCTGCCCGCCTGCCCCCCAAGGCAGGGGGTATGCATAAGGAGGCATCCCCAGCGACGAAAAAACAAAAAAAAGGCCCCCCACGAAGTGGACCGACAGAACCGCTGACCCTATGAACTCCTAGCCTTAGACCCATTTTGGATCACTAAGCCAGCTAGGGTTTGGGAATTCTCGACAATTTCAACGTCCCGGGACACGAGACAGGCTACAATCAAAGTCCCGGGACTTCCCGGGACTTCGAGACTTTTTTTAATTATAAAATTTGAACTTTGATTTCTGGTGAAACGTATTAATAAAAAGAGTTTTTTTTTTTAAATCAACATTAATTATCGGTTAAATCAACATTTATTAAACATAAAATATAATCACAATAGTTTTAACTTAATATGTCAAATAATTGGTATGTTTATTCCTAATCACAGATTAACTTTTAATTTAAAACAATTATTAAATATTATTATAATAAAAGAAACTTAGTAACAATCATACTAACTTTAATATCATGTCATAATCATATTAATCATAATTTGGTATTTTTTATAATCACAGATTTGTTTCCTTAACTGTAAAACAGACTTTTGATTCAGTCTTTCAAATTATTAATCAGTTAAAAAAATAAAATTACTTTGATTTTATTTATTATAAATATTAAAAAATCAGAGCATTAACAGCTTTGTCCGACAATCTCTTGATTTTTGTAATAACGCCACCGGACAAGGAAAACACTCTCTCATTTTCAACAGAAGTCGGTTTAATTGAGTTTAAGGCTTTATAAAGTAGTTCTAAATTTTCTGTACGTTTTCCGGTTGCTTCGAACAACTGAAACTCCTTTTTCAATGTTGCTCTTGTTGTTGTTTTTTGAACCTCGGGTACATTTTCTTTGATTTTTTTTATTGCTTGTTCCATTTGATTTACAAACGACTCTACCGCCACGTTGTGTACTTGAGAGCTACTAGTACTAGGTTCAGCGCTTATTATTTCCATATCTGGTGTCGGGATATGAGGTATATTTTCAAAAAGCCTGCAATACAGTAACAGATGGCGCTAGCTAGGCTCATGCAATGCTTTGAAAATAAAAATTAATACAATACATACGACTATCGTGTCTCGTCTCGAGTCTCGACCCAAAAGTCCCGGGACACGAGACAACGAAATTTACAAAAAGTCCCGGGACTTCGAGACACGAGACGTCCCGGGACCCCCAACCCTAAAGCCAGCGTAAAAGTATTAATATTTTCTGTTACCAGCAAAACTTAGATAAGTTAGGACATAATTAACCCTTCAAAAGTTCAGAATATTTAATTAAAAAAAAATTGAGACAACATCACATACAATATTGTCCTGGTCCCAAACTAAAGTTTTGCCTTGTATGGAAACCAGAAACAAAGAAGGAACTACAAACGCACGCGTACGGCGTGAAGCAGCCCCTGTGCTGTGTTTCGCGCAGTGAGTGAGGGTACCGGAGGCCCACCCAGGGGGGAAGGGGATAAAAGGTTGGCAGCGCACTTGTAACTCCACTGGTCTTGCAAGTGTTGGTGACCCGCTTGCTCGTGGTGACCCGCTTGCTCGTTTGCCTTCCTATAATATAAAAAAAAAAAAAAAAGTGTCCATGAGCGGCGCTATTGCTTACCATCAAGTGATCCGCCTGCTCGTCTGCTACCTATCACATAAAAAAAAAATGCCTATCTATTATATCCTTATCTCTATCCTTTATCCTTGATATCTTTTTCCTTTCAGGACATATTAAGAGCCAAAAATATTCGTCGACGCTAAGCCCCTAGTACAGTGGTACAGTTGGCCACGCATTTATTTAAGACGCAGCACAATCAGTTATCCCATTAATCCAGTGGGGCTGGCTCATCTCGAGTCGCGACCTTCTACTCGGCTACTTATTCAAGTCTTTTGTTAATGACGAATCCTTTGAGCTTGGTGCAAAGCATGAGAAATAGCAGCAGTTATATTTTTTCAAGGAAGTATTTTTAAATTCAACTGTTAAACTAATTAAAATTTGAGAAAATTATAGTTCGAGGCAAGAAAGTGTAGTTATGACCTTGAGTGCGCAGAAACCAATTTTGATAGAAAGTCTTATTTTTTACAAGTGCGCAAAATAACGGTCATCGCTATGCTTTCGTGCCTCCAGCTATACATGTAGGTATGGCGCCAACTCAAAATTAAGCTATTATAATTTATGAAGGGGAAAATTCGATAGACATCTTATGTATCAACCGAAACGGCAAAACGCAAGCGCGATGCAATCGACACGTAGCACCATCTATTGGTACGGTTCAGAACTAATAGCCAAATTGCATCCCAAAACGAAAGCAAGGGCGGGACATAAGTACGCTACCAATCTTATACCTATTATTTTTTATATACTATTAATTTTTGCGCTCAAATATATTGTGTGTAAACACAAACGCAAAACACAAAAGTGAAAAGCGTTCGATGTCAAGAAATTCTCAGTGTTGTCAGCCTAAAGTCAGAAAGTTGGCGGTCTATTAATATGTTATAGATTAATCAAATTAGAGGTAGTTTAAGAATCGAGTTGTTCAGATTGTTAAGGTCATTTCCGTATGTCTTTTTTTTTCATTTATTAAGTTGCTTTACTATTAACAACTCGCTAAACGTCTATGCCTTGACACTGTGCTGGATGACAAAGATAAGTTCAACGTCCGTTTACACTCAACGATAATAGCGTGTAGTTATTTTAAACTTGTGCAGTACAACTGCAGGGCTTGATTATTTTATGAGGCATCCAGTAAGTAATTGGTATCCTTTGGAGATGTGGAGAACTTATTGAAGCAAACGTTGTTAACTTTTACCGTTTTATGCTTGTGATTTATTTATTACTAGCTTTTGTTAAATTCGGGGTAGCACGGTTGGAGTAGAAAGTAGCCTATGTTACTCTCCGTCCCTTCAACTATCTCCACTTTACGTCAATTCGTCGCTCCGTTTTGCCGTGAAAGAAATACAAACATACAGACATACACACTTTCCCATTTATAATATTAGTATAGATTGGCAAAGATTAGAACTAATGACGGCTTCGATGGCGCAGTGGCTAAGGTGTTCGGCCGAAGCACGAAAGGTCCATTCCCGGGCATGTCTGGATGGCTGGCAGTCCACTACTGTGCGCTTTGCCAGGAACTTTCTGCCGCGTACGACAAAAATATGGAACGAACTGCCACCTGCGGTATTTCCGGACCACTACGACCTACAAACCTTCAAGAAAAGGGCATATCTCGCTCTAAAAGGCCGGCAGCGCACCTGTGAAGCCCCTGGAGTTGCAGGTGTTCATGGGCGACGGTAATCGCTTAACATCAGGTGATCCGTATGCTCGTCTGCCCCCTATCCTATAAAAAAAAATGTCAATTTAGGAAACTACATTATTTAAGTTTTCTTGGGTCTGGCTCTTCTGGATTGACGCCCCCAGTTAATTATCGTCAACCGGTACTCATAGGTTGCCTTAGTTTGAGACCAGGTTGATTGTGTGGCGCATTTATAAGTATATTTTTTTCATTTATAATAGAAAAACTACGTCCCGTAACGAAGTGATAGTTTGGTACTAAAGGTGTGTCATCTGTAGTCTGCGGCGTGAAACAATAGCGATGAACTTGAGTGCGCGGAAACCAATTTTAGTAGAAAGTCTTCTTTTTTACAAATACGCAAACTAACGGTCTTTGCTTTTGTTAGATGCCGCGGACTATACGTAAGATGTAAATGAAAACAAATTGTATAACGCTGACAGAGGATCAAAACGCAGAGATAAAGGCTCAAGCAACAGAAGAGTACAGGAGATCTAATTATTTGTTTACCAACAAACATAAGACCTTTTTTGTTAATGACTTTGCCGTGCAAAAGGGTATTTTAAGTGACATATTCGCTAAGTAATTTCCTGTGCATTATTCTAATAGAAATAGATTCGAATTCGGCAATAAATCGACACAGAAAGTCGGATCTCTGATTTTAATATCGAAAAGTTCATTAACATAAATATTACCAGTACACAGGTACTGGAACTGGAAAATAGGAACTGGTACAGACCAGTTCCTATTTATTCAGTATTGTGTCTCTCCTCTCCGCCACACGCTTCCTAATAACAGACTATTCCAATAGTCTGTATCTATATTTACGCCGTAGCTATAAGCGCTCTATAATATTATGCATGTAGGTACCCGTCGTTCTGTATCTAACAAACAAACAAACAAACAAACAAACATTTATTTGCTAAAATACGTGTGATACAGAAAGGTCTTAGTTAAAAGTATCTAGTGTTTGTATTTTGCCTGCGAGCAGGCGTGCAAATATAACAAGGAGTTATGGTTTATTATAAGCACTTAAAGGTTACATAACAACATATTAATATGAGATCAGTAGGTATGTTATATATAAATATGAGATCAGTAGGTATGTTAATGTTAAACTAAGTTACAAATCAAATTTTAATTTTTTTTATAAAATTAAATACCTAATAATAATAATTGTGCAATTATAATATTATAAAGTAACAAGATAATATTTTACGGTATTTATATATACATTTTTAAAACTATTTAAACATGTAGTAACTAGTAACAAGAAATAGTTTAAGAATCTACTTATGTTAGTATTAATAATCATTAATACTGGGCTATGACAGTTAACTGTCATGTTCTAAATATTCTTTGATGCTATAAAAACCTTTTGTAGCTAGCCAAGTTGTGAGTGCATACTTAAATGATTTACCGTCTAGATTTTTTATAAATGTGGGTAGTTTGTTATATAGAATGATGGACATGTTGTAAATGTTCTGTTTGTAAATTTGGGCGTGGGAAGGTGGTTTGTGTAGTAAGTAAGTATATTTTTCTCTTACATTTCTAGTTGAAACTTCATTGTATTTTTTGTAATAGATTGGATGTAATTTGACAAAACAGCATACTTCCCTAATGTACAAGCAAGGCAAGGGGAGAATGTTCAGTTTTTTAAAAAGTGGCTTGCAAGTGTCTAAGAAACCAGCATTACAAATAGATCTAATACACTTTTTTTGCAGTTTGAAAGCTCTGTCGGCGTCAACGGAGTTTCCCCACATAATTAATCCGTAGTTGAGTACAGATGCTACGTATCCGTGGTAGGCTGTAAGAGCCGCTTCTAACGATATGGTTTGTCTAAGGCGTTTCAGAGCATAAACGTAACGGTCCAATTTGTTGCATAATTGATCTATATGTTCTTTCCAATTCAAATGTTGGTCTATAGTTATTCCGAGAAATTTAAAGGTATTTACTTTTCTTATTAAGTTATTGTTATATGCTAGTTGGATATTTAATTCATTTGAATTGTACGAACGGTATTCCATGGCTTTTGTTTTTATTAAGTTTATTTGTAAATTGTTGCATTCAAGCCATGTTATTACATCTGCTAGAGTAGAGTTAGCAATTTCTTCAATAGATTCTTTTTTTCTGGCTTTTATAATTAATGTGGTGTCATCGGCGAAGAGTATAGATTTATGTTTAATAGCATTTGGTAGATCATTGATATATATGAGGAATAATAATGGGGCGAGAATGCTGCCTTGGGGGACGCCAGTGTTGTTTAATATGGGGGGGGATCTGTAAAATAATTTTTTGAGGCTATTTCTATTTTGATTACGCGTAATTTGGGAGATTTCGGTGATTTGCTTGCGATCCCTAAGATAACTTTCTAACCAATCAAGAGTTTTACCTCTGATTCCGTATTTCTCAAGTTTATCAAGGAGACGCTCATGGTTCACGAAATCAAAGGCTTTGGACATGTCAAGAAATATAGAAATAATGGGTGTTTTATTGTTAAGACTTTCTGTTATGTAATTTATAAGGTCAAAACACGCTAGAGATGTTGATGAACCTTTACGGAAGCCGTATTGTTGAGGATGCAGAATTTTGAATTTGTCTAGAAAATTAGTCAGTCTGATAAACATAGCCCTTTCATAAACTTTTGAAAGTATTGGTATAATAGTGATGGGTCGGTAATTGTTGGGATCTAGTCTATCCCCTTTTTTAAATAGAGGTTTTATTACAGATAGTTTTAGTTGTTCCGGGAAATATCCTTTTTCAAATGAAAGATTAATAATATGAGCAATAGGGTGAGCTAAATAAATTGCATTTAATTTTAGTAATTTAGTTGTTATTTCATCATATCCACTGCATTTGGTGTTTTTTAGTGACATAATAATATTGTAAATTTCATTTTCAGTAACCGGATTTAGATAGAGGGTATTTGCGTTCGTTGGTATTGAGACATGAGAGTTGTTTTTACATTTAAGAGGAGTTTTAGTATTAGTGATATCTACAAAGTATTTGTTGAAAACATCAGATATTTCCTGAGCGTCAGTGTGTGTTTTATTGTTGAATTTAATAGTATTTATATCATTTATGTGAATATTTTTAGATATAGTTGATGATATTGTCCTCCATATAGCTTTAGGGTTTTTTCCGTTATTTTGTATATATCTTTTATTGTTTAATTTTTGAGCTGCTATTATACACTTTTTTAAAATGAAATTATATTTTTTATAATTTTTATGTAATTCTTTTTTAATTGTTTTATTTTTCCGTGTAGTATTACAAAAGTACTGGTATAGTTTTCGTTTGGTTCTGCACGATTTTTTTAAACCTTTACTCAACCATTTTAAATTAGATTGTCTATTATTAATTTTTACTTTAATGGTCGGAAACATAATTTATAAAATAGAAGTATATATTCATAGAAAAGTTTAAAGCTTCTTTGACATTGTTACTAGATAAAACGTCAGAGAATGATATGGCAGAGATACAATCAGTAAATTTTTTTAAATTTCTTTGTTATAGTCTCTTCTATATTCGTACCATGTTGTGAAGGATTATGTTTTTTTAATATTTAAAGCTAACAGTTGGGCAGTTTCATGATCGGAAAGACTTAAATGTAATATTTCAGGCTTGGCATACTTTACATTACTAACTATTAGGTCTATGCAAGAATTGAGTCTAGTCGGAGATTGGATATGGATCGTAAAATTGTAGTTATCTATTATACTTTTTAATTCTTTAGAGGATGTATTTTGTTTCAGTAGGTCTATGTTCCAGTCACCGCATAAGATAATCTTTTTCCCTTCTATATTTATTGGTGACATGTTCTAGGAGCTGATGGAGTTTATGAAGAAAATTCCAACATGAGCTTTTGTTTGATTAGGTATTCTATAAATAGTTATAACAATGAGATTCAATGTATTTACCTCTATACCGCAACATTCAAAATAAAATTTTGCACTGAGATTAGGTGGAAAGTGAAGTGGCTTCACATCCATGGTTTTTTTAGTTAAAATACATGTACCTCCTTTACTTTTATCTCTACAAAAAGAGCTTATTAGTTTGTAGTTGTTTAGCTTAACATTTTCCTCGGAGCCCTGTCTGATGTTTGTCTCTGAGAAGCATAAAATATCAATATCTTTGTTCAATTTATTCTCTAGCTCGTGTAATGTGACGTCCAATAAATCGGATTTATTACAAATACCGGCAATGTTTTGGTGTAGAATTCTTAGTTTATTTGTGTTTTTTATTTCTAGTGAAGTGTTGAGTGGTGAATTTAATGTTTGACTATTTGTAGCAGTATTTGAAGATGTTTGTTTAGGGGACGAAAAAAATGTATTACTTGTCGAAATTGTGTTGTTTGTATCATCGGAGTAATAAATAAAGTCAGAGATTAAGTTCTTGATGTCAGTAAATATGGTTTTTATAGCATCTTTATTTGCAGTGCCAGATGTTGTGTTGAACATTTCATATGTATATTTGAGGTTTTTATTAGAGTCTATTATAAAAGCGTTATTCATGTTTTAAGTTATCTCTGCACAGTAGTGTATTAAATATACCTATTCGTTTTATTAAATATATTTACATAATTTCCCAGTTTAAAGGTGGGCAAGCAGATAATTACATTTGTATGTTGTAGTTGTTGTACACAGTTTCTAATAAGTTCAATTTTGTTGAGTATCTTTCTGATGTAAGAAAGTCATTTTCGCTGATAAGTACTACGCAGTAATCCTTTTGTGTAAAGTTTTCAAGCTTGTTTTCTAGGCCGGAGAACAGTTGCTCGATGCCACCGCCTGGTGAAGAGTAATGACAAATTTTGGGGGGATGGTTCGGGAAGAAGGGTTTGTGTGAGTGTATCATTGGCTATATTCAATAAATTATAGTTCGAGCCATTGCTTATAATGTATATTTTTGAGGTTTCAGCTGAATCAGATGGTGTAATATGGCTTTTGTCTTCAGAGGATGGTGCAGGATCTATGTTCTCTGTGTGACAAGATTCATTTGTATCAGTAGGTACGGGGGGTCTATTATTGCTGTTTGTCATTATTTTGAGAGCTGTTGTGTTTGACTGAGATTATTGTGTCTGAGAGAAAGTCTAGCTTTGTCTTGTTGTAATTCTTCTTGGGAGTTTTAGCTGTCTTTGGAGTTGAATTATACATAGATTTGTTCATTTGACTTTTCAGTCGTTTATTTTCTGCAAGCAGATTTTCTATTTCTTTTTCAGCGCTGTTTAGTTTGTCACGTAATTCTTTAACAATGTTTTCCATATCTTTTGTAGTTTTCGGTAATTTCCTCTTGGGGTCGATATATCTGGAATTCAAGATTATGGATGTGTTTTCTAAAGAGATCACGGATTCTTCATTATTATCGCTGTCTTCGTCATCTGTTGAGAGCGAAGCGAAGGAGTTTTCGGTAGGAATATTAATCGATATGTTATGTGGTGCAACCCTATTTGATTGATTCGGGAGCGGTGGGGATAGTCGTAATTGTATGTGCTGATAAGGGGGTTGATCCAAGTGTATTTCTTGAGGTTTAATAAGACATTGACTGCATTTCCATGGTTAGTTTTTCGATCAGGTTCCATCAGGTAAAATCTAGCGACTGAGACATTAGCGCAGTCTAAATGGTAGGTGAATTGACATCGTGAGCATTTTAAAAATTGTCTGCTAGTAATGATAACATTACATTCATCGCAACGTGAATTCATTTTGTATTCTTGTAGTATCCTCTTTATTTGAATTTGGTAGGTGGCGCTGTCAGCGTTTCCCAGTGAGGAATTTGAAATTTTGTAGGTGGCGCTGCCGCGGCCGGCGTCAATGAGAACAGATGTGTGAGTTTTATCTGTGGTCGAGTTGGATATTGTGGTGGCGCTGTAGGCGTTTGTTTGTAATTGTCTATGGTTGGCGGCAGGGACGCGGAAGTTTGAAATATATAACGACCAACGAGTAGGTTATTGTATTTATATTTCTGCTGAATTATAGTATTTCAGTAAATCCTGGCAGGAGTTAGTTCAGTAAGAGTTTGATCCAGAGAGGTGGGTATGAGATAGATGTCCATAAACGTTTACGTAAGTACCTATGAAAACAGGATACGAACTGATTGTCCAGGTTTCTACACAATTTCACTGTAACTATTTTAGTTGTAGTCCATATTTCACAAATTCACTTCTGCGTAATATTTAGGTATCTACGCATACAGTTTGAGTGCATTTAGAGAACTATGTTAACAAATAACAATTAATTTCACAATAAATTTTAAACACCGTTTTGTTACCTCGCTTTTTTTTTTTTTTTTTTTTTTTTTTTTTTTTTTTTTTTTTTTTTTTTTTTTTTTTAATAAAAATAATCTTATGTCTAAACTACAACGAATATAAGACCTTTTTACATACAGTAGGCAGTACGAGGTTCTTCAAAAAGGAGGTTTTTAAGGGGTCGACAAAGCGTCAAAGGGCTGCCGTAGTTACTTACCACCAGGCGAGCCGAACGCTTGTTTGCCACCGAGGTTATATAAAAAAACCGGCCAAGTGCGAGTCGGGCTCGCGCACAAAGGGTTCCGTAGCAGCAAATATAAGATTTTTAAAGGTGTACAATACTGTAGTATATTTTTTGATCTATCTTATAAGGTTCAGCCATCGTTTTCAGTGTAAGCACAATAACTTAACCAAAATTACAGTTAAATCAACCTATCTCAAAAACTATAAGAGATACTTTGATCAAACCAAAAATCGTTGAAAGAGTTAATTAGCATGCATCACCTCTATTTTTTTTAGAATTTTATACCCCGTAGTTATAAAAATAGAGGGGGGGGGACATACTTTTTACGACTTTGAGAGCTGATATCTCAAAAACCGTTCACTTTAAGAAAAATGTTTTTTAGAAAACTTTATATCATTTTAAAAGACCTTTCCATTGATACCCCACACGGGTATGTACATCGAAAAAAAAAATTTCATCCCTCAGTTACATGTATGGGGGGCCCCACCCCCAATTCTTTTTTTTACTATTTAGTGTCATATTTTTGTAGCGGTTCATACAACACATATTCCCATCAAATTTCATCACTGTAGTACTTATAGTTTCCGAGTAAATCGGCTGTGACAGACGGACAGACGGACAGACGGACAGACGGACATGACGAAACTATAAGGGTTCCGTTTTTGCCATTTTGGCTACGGAACCCTAAAAAAAGACAGAAAAGCCGTTAAAAGCTAGTCTTATATTTTCTATTTCAACGATGAGGAACCCGATCAAAATCTTACCTTCATAAACAAAAGATTGCATCTTCTGTCGATCATTCACATATCCATGATGTAATAATTGCTATACTGCATCTGTAATTTATTTCTAAATTCCATTCACTTTGATTCACGACAGTCGTATTTTTAATTTATCTTTCTTTATCTATAAGTAACTGAGCTACGAGTATATAACTTTTTTTTGTGGGTGCGCATGAGTTCATACACGCGCGCATATGCCGACGTGACTTGGCACATGTTCAGTTTTACTTTGAGGACCTTTAGTAGCAAACCTAACTGCGATGATCTACATTCTACTTAGGTACTTACTTACTCTGATGGCTTAACGACCCAAAATGGGTCTGGGCCTCCGATATTAGATGTCGCTATCGATCTATATTTTGAACATAAAAAATAAATCATATTACTTCGTCCCGTTGCTCTAGTGGTTTAAGGATTGTGAACTTCTGGGTTCGATTCCCGGGTCGAGCAAAAAGTATGTCTCGAGTTTTGGTTGGAATCACCAATCCGCGTTAGGTAAAAGTGGTGATTATACTTAATCACCACTTTTTCCTAACGCGGATTGGTCTAACGCGCCTAATCCTATCATAGTAGCGCTGACTTGATTTCTATGATGGAGATCTTTTCCCAGCTGTGGGACAAAAGGAATATCGGCTGATGACAATTATATCATAGATACATACATTATGAACTAGTTTCCTTAATGCAAGTATATCTACCTAGGTATACTAGAAATTTACATGATTACCTGCGTATTGTTTTTACCTCCTTGTTTATCTAACAACATTGTATCAACAAACATGCAAGAATTTGCTTGATACAAAGTAGCAGGTTCATTTTCTTAGAAATCACAAAACGTCTTTTTAGAGTTCCGTTTTCTAGGAACCCTTATAGTTTCGTTCACCCTTTGAACCCCCTTCGTTTGAACCCTTAATCGTTACGTCTCAACCAGCAAAAAAATTTACCGTGGGAGAGCCACGGTTCGGAATTAATGGGCCGGCTCGACCAAAGTACCACGTCCTTACAAAAGACCAGCGTGAAGCAGCGCCTGCGATGAGTTTCGCCGAGTGAAACACATCGTAGGCGCTGCACCAACCGGAGAGGCCCAATTAGGAGGGAAGGGGGTTAAGTTGGTAGAGTACTTGCCACTCTGTTGTTGCAGGTGTCTATGGGCGGCGGTAATCGCTTACCATCAGGTGATCCGTATACTGTTCTACCACCTATTACATAAAAAAAACCTTTGCTGGAAACGTGTTCCATAGCCATGTTGAAGCTTAGCATAACCCTGCATGACAGGCTATGGGGGCAACTCTGGCAAAAAAACTCGGGCTGGAATTTCAAGATTTTTTTGCTGTCAGTGTTTAGACTTAGCCCCACAAAAATATTCGTGAGGATATTACATACTAAACTCTGTGAGACAAATAATATGGTTAGGTTAGGTTAGAACCCCCAGTGACCCAGCTAAAAAGCCTCCGCCTGAGTTGCCTCCCTAAGCCGCTAGGTGAACAGCACCTACCATTCATACAACATCTATAGTAAACCAATTGATCTCCATTGCGTAAGAGCAATACAAGCAATTCCCGTTACACAATCGCACAATGTACTGGGTCCTTGAGGACAATTCATAGGACGGGAGTAAACAAAGATTGGGTGCAAAGTTCACCCGCAAGGGAACGCGCGGGTAGGGAAGCTTGTTTACATATCGATAAATAATATTTTATCAGAAAAAAGTAACATCGAACTGACTTTTTATGTTATTGGTGGCGACGAGTAAATCACTTAAAATAAGCAATTGCCGCCGCCCATGGGCGGCCTTGAGCAACACCAGTGAAATTATAAGTAAGCTACCAACCTTGTAACTCCTGTTCTCCCGTATTGGGCCTCTTGTACCGTTAATCACTGGGTAATATAGCGCAGGCGCTGATACCGGCTAAACCGGCTCAGTCATGCCTCCATGTTGCTGTCTTACGGTGACTTTATGGTAAGAGACCCGTGTCTATGGCCCAAGCGTACACCGGCTCCGAATACGCAGCCGAGAAATACACGAAAAAACACTGAAATGTGCTAATAGGTAACACAAAAAAAAAACTATTGCTTACCTAAAAAGACAATTAAAAACTCACTTAGATTACAAAAGCCAGACAAATTAAATTCGCTATATCGAATCGCTATACCCGTATAACAGTTACTTCGTTTGCACTTGTTAGTATTAAGAGTCTGTCTGTGTACATAACATGTCTGGCTCCTTCGTCTGTAGGTTTGGAATAAATACATCGATAAGAACATCTTAAGTATTTAACATCTAAAATTTCGATACTAATATTTTATTGGCTGAATCCAATATTGTTTGAGTTTTTGTATGTGATCGGTGGCAGACAAGCAGACGGATCACCTTATGGTAAGACTGCCGTTCATAAACACCCGCAACACCAGTGAGGTCAGAAGTACGCTGGCAAAACAATTGTCTTATCTGTACTTACTTTTGATAAATTCGGAAAAATACATGCAGAATATCGCCAACTTTTTTATTTGACAAGGGGATTAAATCTGCTTACGTAATATTTAAACAGCCTTATAGATACTTCAGCTAGTACAACTGAAACTCATTAAAAACTCTACATAAGGTTATTTTAAATCACTCACAGAAAAAAGTAATAAACCACATAGTATCATTAAATTATTGATTTGTATTGTATATTTAGTATAGGTTTATGTAATATGACAAAGCGTTTTAGTATTAATTTACTGAGCAGAACAATACCTAATTGTCTATTGTAGACGATCATTACTAATGACACTGTTAGTAGTACGCCAACATATTTATTTACATCTTGTCAAAACATGTGCAGACATTGTAGTGAATATCATTATTTTATCTCCTTTGCTCATTCTGTTACCTAATACAAGCATTTAAAATACTTAATAATAGGTTTTTTACCTTACAAACAAAAGTTACCTATTTTATATAACCTGGTGACAATATATTATATTATTATGGTGGCATATTGTAGTGATGTCGAAATTAGAGAAAAATAGGTATTCTTACTTATTTTTTAAATTGATTGATTTGCGATACTATAGCTAGTCGAGCATCAAACACACAAAAATATTTAACTGACTCGGTTAATGAGTCAATAGTTTCTATACCCGTACAAATACACCTTAGGTTTCCTTATGACTACGAGATAAATTCAATTATATAAATTCACTATTATAACAATTAAAGGCCGTTTTATAAGCAAATATCAATGTTAGTGAATGTAGTTTTATAATGCAATGAAACGATATTTATGTAGGTATATTTTATTATTGTCTAAATCAAACAACGTTCCCATACACATTTCAAAACTCAAAAACGAAAATAAAAAACATCGTAAAAAATAAATTAAGACTATCGACATCATGCGCGAGCGCATCACTAGCGGCTGCATGTCGATAGTATACAAGCCGGTTACTTTACATGAATGCATTATCGACGCACACGAGCTTACGGCTAGTCGTTGTCTAAACGTTCAGTGAAAACGGAATAAAAGATTTTAACTTTTATTAAGGAACTTAATTTTACGTGAAAAGGAACATGGTTGTTATTGTGTGGTAGTGAAGTTTGTTCTGTGATTGTTTTGTAAAGTGCAAGTTAGTTTTAAAAGTTGCAGATTTTGGAAACATGGCGAAATCATCGATAATAGTGCGGCAAACTTTGTGAGTAAATAGTTTGAGTTTTTAATTATTAAGCGACTGCAAGTACCTATCGGTTTTGACTGGATTAGACTTAACATTTTAAATATTTTTATTATTTACTCATTAATAGAAGATGTTTATATTGTAGACTCTACTTAGGTAACAGTTGATTCAGGCAATACCGGTAATCACTTACTATATAATAACAGCTGTGCCCACGATTTAACGCTGTTTTGCCAAAAAGTAAGTGTATTTTGTTTAAGCCTTTAATGTGTAACTGGTTGTTATCTCTAATAAAAAAAAGTAATATTGAGAAAGAAATGTACGTACAGACACACATCAACAAAGATTTTACACTATAACAAGATGGTGTACTATGAAAATGAATGCAATGTTAATTTCGATTCTATGCAGTAAGAATAAGGATTACTTTGAAATGCCAAATCGCTTTACAGAAAATCGAGCCGAGCGAGATGTCAATCTGCAGGAATATGTCTTTGTCTAATGGGTTGCCATCATAAAAAAAAAACCTTTGTGGTATAACTTACGCAAAGTTTATATTTCTTCTTTCTGGGGAACTTTCAAAATATTGAATAATTTAAAGGAATGATACGTTGGAATTAATAATGTCTTTTTTTATTTTTTTAATTTTAACCATGATAAACGACTAGTTTATGTAAGAGTCGGTGATATGGTAGTTTTAATTATAATAATATGCAACACTTGGCGTCTGGACATCACCATTATGGCGGCGGTAAAAATAATTTGAAAGATTATATATTGTGGCGACAAAAATAAAGTGTAAAAATTGTGCTTATTTATTTAATAATGGTTCTCCACTTGTTGTGTGATAGGATGCAAAAAGTGAATCATATAAAGGTTGCGGTGTATCTTTTCATAAGTAAGTATATAGTTAAGTTTTATTTTTGCATTGAGTAGGGTGGTCCATTTCGCTTGTCATCTAAAGACTGGATTTTTTACTGTTTTCAGATTTCCAAAGAATGAAGAAATTAGAAAAAGGTGGCTTACCGTCATACCGGGAAAAATCACTAAACATTCAGCTGTTTGCGGCTTGCACTTCACAGGTGAAGATTTCAAGACCCATCCTGCCGCATCAAGGAAAATGTTGGAAGTTAAGGCTGTACCTTCCATCTTTCCGTTGTAAGTATTTCCGAATTGGGTTAATAATGTTTAAAGGTAACTTTAAAAATGTTATAGACAGATGTGACTAAAAATAATGATGACAATGTGAAATTAAACTTGAGTGAGACATGTGAGACATGTAAAGCAAT
The DNA here is from genome assembly GCA_014851415.1 of Cnaphalocrocis medinalis. Taxonomy (NCBI): domain Eukaryota; kingdom Metazoa; phylum Arthropoda; class Insecta; order Lepidoptera; family Crambidae; genus Cnaphalocrocis; species Cnaphalocrocis medinalis. Next base: position 8,225,158 of record CM026285.1, on the reverse strand, counting down.
ATAAATTTAATATTTTGTTAAATTAAATAATGCTTTTATAAAGACACCGGGATTTTCATTTATTTCAAATTTGCATTAGAGAGATTTGATCCCCTAAGATCAAGTCTACCTGTTACTGGGATCAAGTCTCCCAGAATAGGGGACACTTGATCCTTTTGGAAACTTCTGGGAAAATGCAAAAAAAATATATATGAAGCACTAATAAATATAATAATCAAATAATGAGGAACAGTAGTTAACAAAATTGCCTACCTATGTACGATTTGTTTTATAGAACTAACAATGGGGATCAAGAGTCCCCAGTTTCCCCAAGAGTTTGTGAAAAAAAATTAATTTTAGTCAATATTCTTGCTCCATAGAACCTTCAAATCGTAAAGTATGTACGTTTGTATGAACAATACGCTATGGCCGGTTAAATGTGCCGCAGAGTGTATTATTATAGGTAGGTAAATAGAAAATCTAATAGGGCTAGCACAAACTTTTCGAAAAGTCGGTAGTCTCTTCGTATCGTACGTATACATAATAAGGAATTTTAATTTGGAACTTGGTTTTTTTCATACAAAATTGCTCATAAATAATCAAACGATACTTTGAAACGTTCGTGCTAGCCCTTCTAGTTTGAATGGGCTTCACGAGTTTCCTAGAGAAAGCGATGTCCGACTCCCACGTGGCCGCGTGGGTGGACTGAGTTTGACAAACAATAATTGTAATCGAAAATCTAAATCGTGTGGTCACCTTATTAGAGTAGGACGCCAATCAAGTTAAAGACATCTCACGAGGCTCGAATGCAAGTAATGAGTACGCCATCTAGTTATAGTGTAAAATCTTTGCACATCAAAGTATACAAAACTGTCAAATTTGTTCAATCGACTCTCATCTTACTGTCATACACATTGGGTTGACAATCAATTGAGGAAATTTGACAGGTTGTGGTAACCTGATGTGTGGCTGACTGTACTCTTATTTTTTTAATGCTCTCAGATTCTAGTAATATACAAATACAAATACAAATATACAGACCATTAGTAGTTTTTGCTCGGTCAATTACGAGAAAAACGGTCTCATACCTCTGCAAATTGTGACCAATCATATGTAAAGAGATATTATTGGACTCATCAGCACACCCTCCGAATTTATAGGTATTAATACATCTGGGAACCGTTACAAACGCTTGACCTCATTCAAAATGTCATTCACCTTACAATTTCCTGTAATTTCATTCATAATTTTATGAGGAAAGTAATTTAGTGAACAAGCAAAGTTTAGGCTGAGCGAGCTTTGGTTCGTGCCTAAAAGCAGTTATGGTAGACTGAGCGTAGTAAACCTTGACCAAAGTTTAAGCTTTTCTGTCTATGGTTCAAATTGGCACGTTACGAGGTTACTGTAACAAAGCATTTGGTATCATAATTTTTTGACTGGCCGGAAGGCGCTTCGTAGTGACCCTGCCTTATACGGCAAAGATCGTGGGTTCGATCCCCACCCTGGACAAATATTAATGTGATGAATACTTGTGTTCGTTCAGTGTCCTGGATGTAAATAAGTATTTAAGTATTATGTTTTTATGCTCTCTCTTGTCTTTTGTCTGTAACACAAAAGTTTATGCTACTTAGTATGGAGTCAGGTCAATGTATGAGATGTTGTGAAAATCGAATTATACCTACTGAAAAAAATCACAAACAATAACGTGCTGAAATAAAACATTCAATCATGTCACCACAACCGGTCAAATTTCCTCAATTGACATTAAACTTAATGTAGTTGACAGTAAGATGAGAGTTGTTTAAAGAAATTTACACCTAGCACCATCTATTGGTCAAATTTGAAAGAAATAGCAGTAGCACTGGTAAATAAACAAATTAACTTTTAATCCTTGATCGATGTCACCGATTGTCGATCGATCGATTGGTCTCTACAGATATAAACAGCGACTGAACAATAATTTACCAAGCTTACCGAATAGGTAACCAATTCGCAAGAAACACCCACTAATCAATATAAATCTTAACACAGATTTATTGCATCATACTTCCTTAATCCTTGTAGCAATAACCATTACTTTTTTTTGCTTCAAACGCAAAAATCACAAATGCAGCTTAGCCAGAAATGTATACCGACAGTTTCCAACGAAATCGTTATAGCGCTTTTATTGCAAATTCAACTAGGGGTGTGCAACGTGTAGAACCATAATATTAACTATTATATTACGATAGGCAAATTTTATTTTAACTTTGTCCCTGACTTCGTCTATGCTGGAAGAAATTGCTCATAGTGATTTTAAGACCGCCACAGTTAGACTTACATTACACCTGTAATGTCTTGTTTAAAATGTGTTAAATTTGTTTGTATGTGTGCAATAAAAGATTTTCATTCACAGTACATCAAATTTCACCATCATACTATAAGCTAGGATTCATCTGTATGCCGTCCATACCACCACTACCGTGCGCTTTCTCGACATTTTCTCCCACGCACCTCCTCTTTGTGGAATCAACATCCCTTATTGGTATTTCCAAACCAGTACGACACTCAAATCTTTAAGAAACCTTCCTAAAAAGCCGGCAATGCCCATGGGCAGCGGTGATCACTTACCACCAGGTGACTCGCTTGCCTTCCTATAAATCATAAAAATGTCGATGTCTAACGATAGTTACATCCCTATTTATAGTTACTTCAACCTTGAACTTAGTACCTGGAATCTGCGTGTCAGGTTCGCATACGTTATCCCACCACATTCCTACTGCGCATATCGCCTACGTTATTATGTAACTAGCTGCAATGCAAAATGGACCATAATTATACGGTGCAGAGTTTTATTTATGAGGGTAGTCGTAAACTGCATAAGCCGGACGCCGAAATAAAATCAAAAACATTCGCTGATGGAGCTAACTTTTAACTGGTTTTAAGTTACTTGTTTCAAACTGTAAGGATTCGTGCGGTTGAAAATAATATTTGACCGGAACTTTTCTATACCTACATAGGCAATACAGCAAAGTCATGAAGAGATATTCTATATCAGCTTATGAGCCTGGGTCATTATAATACAAATGTTATAGCTGGAGGCACGAAAGTATAGCGATGACCGTTATTTTGCGCACTTGTAAAAAAGAAGACTTTCTATCAAAATTGGTTTCTGCGCACTCAAGGTCATAACTACACTTTCTTGCCTCGGACTATATTATTACCGTTGCACTTTTAAACCCGTATAAGTAAGAAGGTACTTCCAAAATTTACATCATTATCATCCAATTCACTGTTTCAAGTAAATATATTAGATAATACAATAAAAAAATAAACATTCACCAGGCAAGCCTTATTGCTTATTTTGATGGTCTGATAAAGCAGGTTTATTTGTGCTACCTATTATGCTGACAAACATTTAACAGTGTAGATAGATGGAATAGATTTCAAACTTAAAGATATGATGTGTGTGTGTATGGTACCCCATGGGCGGCGGTAATTGCTTACCATTAGGTGATTTTCCGTCTCATGGCATGCCCTTTGTATTGGCAGTCCAAAGACTACTCCTGGAGCTATCAACATCGCAGGCAGCGTGCCGGAGTATTGCGCTGGGAAGATTTAATTCCTTAGTGCCATCAACACGAGAAGAAGAAGACGATCCCGTGATCCGTCTGCTCGTCTGCTTGATCTAACCACTACTTTCTTCGACAGCCTCTCCCGGCCCTGCAGGCGGCAGATCACCACATCATCTTCGGGCAAGTCGTCCACCTCCCCCCAGCGGTGGAAGCCGGTGGCAGCGCCAGCATTTAAAGAGACCCTGAAGCCTTTCGCCGAGATCCCTGGGCCTATAGCCATGCCTATGTTGAGGCACTCTGCGCATGTTCTACCGAGAATTGGTAAGATTTTTTTATTTATTCAGCAATATCATCACTTCTTGTCTCACTGCGTCTCGCTCACCTGACTAAGCGATGAACGGGATAGAAAGATGCGCTCTCGCGAACGAGAGTCGACAAAATTGTCTGTTTACTCTAGCCTTAACGTCGTAAGGCCCAATTGCCTTTTAAAAGGCATAAACCATTGATTTTCTATAGTGTCTGCTGTGCAGGCCTTACGAAGTTATAGAGGCGGTCTCTTGCGAGGCCGTGGCATTCGATAAAAGCGGTCACTTCATGCCAAAGCATGGCTCTCCCACAGACGAAACAGTTGATTCTACTAAACACATACTAAACCAAGTCCCTCAGCACCCCAACTCGATGGCTCAGACGGGAAATAGATCCGGAATCACGGAGAGTGTAGGCTATAAATAAGTCTAGATCTAGAAAGGCCACTTTCAGTCTAGCCACTAGAATCCCACGCGCATGTTGGCTTGAGAATAAATTGATATGGGAACAATAAATTGATATTTTGAGTTGTTTGATAAGTAATATGGGGTACTTGTCAAACAACCAAGTCTCGCCACTCAGTGGTTCTACCGTAAAAGGTTGTGAGATCCATGTAATACCAAGTCAGTTATTAATTTATTCAGTCCTAAGGGAATTTCTGTTTTAATTTTTTACTTTTTTCTTCTTTTTTTTATTTCTCAAGTAATATTAATATTCTGCATTAATTTTTCATCTGCAAAACCAGTAGAATCAAAACTGCGCTGTCAACCTTTATCCCCCTTTCCCCCCAAATGAGGCTCCGGTACCCTCACTCACTAGACGAAACAGAGCGCAGGCACTGCTTTACACCCGTCTTCTGTGAGGCCGTGGTATCACTCCGGTCAAGCCGGCCCATTCATGCCTAACTAAGCGTGGATCTCCCACGATTAAAAAAGTGCCACTAATAAGATAAATTGTTTAATCGGAATGAAATAAACTACAGTAGTTCATTTAGTGAACTAGTATAAATTGAACCACTTATTTTAACTACTCAAGTCTAACGCTGATCAGCTGTTAAACTTTATGGGTCTGTAACACGCCGTAGCTGATAGGTTTGGGGCGTAACAATGATATTAGATTCAAGCGAATGGGTGATTTTCCCAAGCACTTTTTTTTAGCGGCGAAGCTGAAAATCGATGTATCGAGAGCTACTAGTAACAGTTTTTATTTTTTTGGTAAATATTTGAACTATTATTTATGACATGTCATCAGCGTTTTAGCCTTTAGATATGTATTTATTAGTTTAAAAAATGTTGGAAGACCTAAATTCTAATTACGGTGGACTGTCCGAATTGCATTAGTTTACAATAAAAGTGTTATTGTAAGTTTTTGATGAATAATTGTAACTTTAAAATAATGTACACTTAAAATACAATAGACGAGACTTCAAATTAATCAAACAGAATTATTTAAATATTAATAATTGGAATTTTATATCGATCTCAAAAATGTCCCGCGGAAAATAGCAATAACGGTGGCGCGTTTTGAATCCTTCTTTACTTGTCACGATGTGCTTTGGGAGACACGAGCTCTGCTTCCTCCTACCGCTCAGTGTGTCCCCATGATCGGGATTAAGGACATGCGGCGCGCTGTCATCGTTTTCCCCCGCCAAACAAGTAAGTACTAGTTGCGGTGGCGCAGGGAGAACGTTTTTCATCAATACCGGTGGCATGTATTTTGAGCTGTCTTTTCTCCTTTACATGAAATCCAGTTTTATAGCTTATTGAGATTAAGTTAACTGTCATATTTATAGACTGTAAGTTAGTGGTGGGATAATATATTTTTTTATAATACCATTTTGTTACTGTTTCTAAGTCCGGTGGTGCAATCCCGGTGGCTCCGGTGGCGAAATATAGCGCCACCGTAATTGTACAGTGCCACTGAAATTGATTTTCTACTAATTACAGTACATTTCTGGACTCTTTCCACACCCTTTGTGCCGATGAGCAACGGCGAGAACTTGTCACTCCACATCTCATTTCCTGGGTCTGGGATGTTTATCTTCAGACCCATTTCCCGAGCTTCTCGTCGAAGGTCGTCCAGTTTGGCCTGCATGTCAGCTCGTTGTGGCTCAATAGGCAAAGGTCATCGGCGTAGTCCAAATCTTCCAATACGTTGGACAGTCCCCACTCTATGCCTCAGCGTTGTTCTTGGTTTAATGCATAATGCCATCCAGAGCGACAAATAATAGGAGAGGCGAGAGGAGACCACCCCTGACATACCTCCGGATTCAACTGGTACGTCCTCCGAGACGAGGCCTTCATGCGTCTCGACTCGACTCCACAGGAATAGTTCCAGTAGATGGCCCTTGATTATGTTGGTGATCTTCTCGGAAACTCCGATTTCACGAGCCACCAGATAACGTTTCATTTTAGATAGCGTTTCAAAGACTTTTTCGAAACCCACAAAGGTCACATACATTTCCCTTCTGATGCCTGTTTGAAGATTATTCGCAAGGTGTTGATCTGGTCAGTACACGATCGGTTGGGTCGAAAGCCAACCTGCTCTTTGCGAAGAAGAGCTTCGACGGCCCTCGATACGATAGTCTGTCTAGGATGATCCAAGAGAGCTCTTCAAAAGGAATTGAGAGCAAGGTGATGCCTCTCCTATTGCCACATTCACTAAGGTGTCCCTTCTTGGGTACGGTGGTGAGAAATCCTTTTTTTTCTCTAATCCTTGGCACCTCTTCGGCCAGCCAGCTGTTCTTCAAGAGGGGATTCAGCACGTTCGCAGCGGTCCAGACATCAGCTTTTAGCATTTCCGCTGTGATGAGGTCTACACCTGGGGCTTTCCCATTTTTCGGGTATTGGATGGCCTTCAATACTTTTCCTCCTGTAGGGGAAGACAACATCAATGTTGCCTTATATATCTCCCTGAGATTACTGGCATTGTCAGTGCGTTAAGCTCGTTCGGCAATACTGTCAGCCCACAATCGGCGATCACTACGGGTACTGCGGTAAATTTTTCTGCGAATCTGTCGGTATTGGAGGTTGTTGAGTTTTTGGATGGAGGAGAGAGTTGAAGATGGAGTTCCCGTCTTGTCTCAATCAGGTTCCAGGTTTTCTGAGACATACAGTCTTCGCGTGTATGTGTTTTGTGTCCAAGGACGGCGGAGTTAGTCTCTGTATGGGCCATTTTGATATGGTTCCACTCCGCGTTGACAGAAAGTGTAGAGACATTTTCGAGGGCGGAAAAGCGATTTCGCAGTTTTAGCCCAAAGGCGTCGGCCAGGTCGATTATCTTGCGAGCTTTGCTGTTGAATCGGGCCGTGATGATTCGCTCTGAGATGGGTCTCCAGTCCAGTAGGCTCTTCGTCGCAACGTGAGAAAGGAGGAATCCTACGCCGTTTTCACGTACCTACGCCTTCTTCATCCTCCTTCCCAGATTAAAAAAAAAGTAAGGCCCCTGGACGTTCCCAGTTCTCCGAATCCATTCCTACGCACTTGCTGTGGACGAGTATTTGCAGCTTGTATCTAAGCATTTCTGCTTCCACTTAGGCTAGTCGGCTATCCTCGCCGAGTGTTCGCACATTCCAACATGCTATTCGTGACCGTATTTTCATGCCAAAGGTCGTTGTAGCTTTATCGGTCCGGTTTTGTACTTCTTCAGTTTCTTCAGCTGGGTTCAGGTAAGCCAGTGATTAATCCACTATACCCTAGCTAGCTAGTAGGGCTGCCACCTTGGAGCCTGCAAGCGTGCTCGGTTTTGTTTCGGGTTTCCTTTCTTGTGAGTTTGGTTCGGTTTGGAGGCGCAGAAGACTCGCCTTTCGACCTGAGCTCAGCTGCACCTCAAGGTGGCGGCCGTGTGGTTGAACGGTTCCAGGAGGAACGACGGTGAAGTGAGGTGACTTGGACTGGCTAGGGCTCTGCTTAAACTTGGTGTTCCGCCACTAGCACTGCAGATGGTTTCTTAGCACTTTATTGGCAATGCCGTTCTCACTTACTAACAGTAATTCCCACTAAGACCATACCCTGATTCCCCCTCCCCCCCCCCTTACGACTATTGCTATGGCAACAACTTAAAAACTGATCATATTCTACACGACTATTACCTTTATTAAAAAGTCATACAGGTTACATTAATTAACGTCAACTAATGTGTACCTATATTAACGTGATTGCAATACAGCTACATGTCATATATTATATCTAATTAAACTCAGGTTTTTAATAATTTAATTCAATAAATGACAATAAACAATAAAATTGTTTATTATTATAATTTCGCTGGCTTAAAATAATCGCGGTGGTAGGGATTAAATTACGGTGGCTCAAATACAATTACGGTGGCTTGTAAAAATTTCAAATTGAAATATCTCTAAAAATAATTATAATATTTTTATGCCTCCTATATTTTTGAATACTACAATGTTTATTCTATTATGTGCCTTCCATAAAATGTATGTAAAGTGGTTTTAAAAATTCGCCACCGTAATTAGGCAAAAATGGAGTTTGTTGAAATTCACCCATATCGCCATTTCCCTCTGGACCATCTAAGATCGGTTCTGATTGCGGTTTTATTACTATTGGGATAGAAAATATTTGTAATAAAAGTGGATCGCGAAAAATTTTGACATTTTCTTATATTGGCCCAGTATATTGGCTCACCTCAGCCTGATGATAAGCAAGAGGAGAGCCCACGTTGCAGTTACAGATTGACTCTAATGTAGAAAAAAATGGCATCCCATCATAGTGGCGGTGACTTGATTTCTATGATGGAAGCCTTTGCCCTGCTGTGGAACAGTATATAGGCTGAAACTTAGGTACTTACCTGCAAGTGGTACGAGTACACGGATCTCCTGATGGCAAGCAATCGCCGCTCATACGCACCAGTGGAGTCACAAGTGTGCTGCCAGCTCTTTTTACTTCCACCAGTGTTGGGTCTCCAGCTCTTTCTCTAACTCGGCATAACAACAACGCAGTCACTGTTTCACGTTTTTTCACGGCCCATTAACGTCAAAGCTTCTTTCTTAAATCTTGCTTAATTTTTAATACCTTCTCAATAAAAAACTATGAAGTCATACCCATTGGATCTATCTTCTTCTATTTATACTATTTATAAGAGATAAACTTCTTAAGATAACCACCAGGCTTTACGTAATCCGAAAAGACGAAACGTGTGCGCGATGTAATCCATACCTAGCCGTCTATGATTATCGGTCAAGTTTGAAACGAATACCAATTTTTAGCTAAGTGGCCGGCTACTAGTATACATTAAAACATTACTAAGACCAGTCACGATTAGTTACTTGATCGATATTTTATCAGAAAAATAATTAAATATAAATGTGATTCAAATTAGTTTTTGATTACACTACATTTAATTGTGGAGAAACATTATGATAATAGAGAAATGCATACACGAATATAGAAAATAGCTTTGAACATTATACTCACATTCAATTTGTATGTTTACATGAACATTTCACATACCTAATGTCTAAGCCTAACTTATTACATTCTTATGTAGGACAAGTTATTTCTAACTTATTACATTCTTATATATGTAACTAGTTATTTAAGTACACAATGGCGCATGATGTTCGAGCTTCAGCAGCGAAACATGATGCAACTTATCGAAGCCATGAAAACGCCTTCTATGCCTGTGACGACACTACCCGAATTCAACCCGGATATCAAGGATGCTGATGCACGTGCGTGGTGTTCGACTGTGGATATCTGCATGGCCGAGAGGCCATTGGAAGGCGGAGCTTTGATTATTGCCCTCAGCAAATCACTTAAGGGCGGTGCTTCTACGTGGCTATCACAAGTGGCCCATCCAGGCATGACGTGGTTATTTTTCAAAGACGTTTTTCTAAGCCGTTACGACAGTGCGGAAACCGTGGCAGCAACCCTAATTAATATCAACAACGGTCGACCTAAGGACGGTGAATGTTTGGCTGCATATGCCAGCCGATTAATGACGTCTGTTCTCTCTAAATGGAAAAACATGACCCCGGAAGAGATCGCAATCTCTTATGTGCTTGCCCATACATCGCAGTTTGATACTCGTCTTCATCATCTGGCATACACAACGGAGATTACTAACCGAAGCAAGTTACTGCAGGAATTAAAATCGTTTTCTTCTTTGAAACGAAAGAATGAGGGAGAATCAGCAGTGGATACGAAACGGTTCAAGTTTTCGACGCCTGATACTTGTCATTATTGCAAGAAGACTGGTCATAAAATGATCGACTGCCGTAAGAGAAAATTCCGGATGAACAACAACACAGCATCTACTGGCATGAATTCACCTATATCATCGAGCCCCAATGTGAAGAAAAGTGTGATCTGCTTCAGCTGTGGAGAAAAAGGACACATCTCGACGCAGTGTCCCAAGTTCGCTGCGCGGCGAGGCCCCGGCGGTAGCGGCGCGAGCGGAGCGGC